>JAQFVV010000012.1:16670408-16829916 GCA_028023455.1 Epiperipatus broadwayi
ATTTCTGTTCTTTATCTTTCTGAATAGAATGTTCATCGTTACTTGGATTCATAAAGTAAGTGCATATTTTTAAAATCTGTTTATTCTAAAAGTTAATGCCCTTATTGAGTTCTATTTATATATCCCAAAAGTTACTATGAAAATTGGAATCTATAAATTCAGAAAGTCTAGGAAAATTAGGGAAAGGAGATAGGGCTAATTTTTATTTGGAGATATTTAAATGTTGTAAATGTAAAAATTATCTATCCTAATGATAATTACAAAATCATTTGAATTATCTTCAATAGAAGTTGTTAACAAGCTGATTTGAAATAAAAGTTCATACCATCTTTAGAATGGATTCTAGAAATTATCAATATAAATCCAGGGTTTTAGGAAAATATGCATTATTAAAAGAATGATGACACTCCTGAAGTATAATTGCGTCATAATTATACTGAATAATTTTTTGTAGAGGATTCATTTTAATGTACTCTCAATGTTTTTTTATGTTTAGTAGGTGAAGAGATCACTCAATAGAAGATTTAGGTTGTGAATTCTGAAAGTCTTGGATTTTCACCTTTGTAATAACTATCCCCCATAATATTTCTGGAGTTTACATAGATAGTTTTATTGTGTATTTCATCATTTTCTATCTTTAATCAGGTGTTCATCAAGATTCAGTTTAGTTCTTATGTGGAGAGATTAGTCTCACATGTTAATGCATGTTACTTGCAGAATGAGTGATGGGAAGACTGTCATTGATCCATTACAGTAATCCAATTATCTCTATTCAATTACCATTTCATGTTCTCAATCCATCAAAACCATTAATATTTGATGAGATTTAATTTGTATATGTCTGTAAATTTTGTAACTAATTTTTCATTTGTGTGTGATTATATAATAAAGGAACTGTTATTAAATACATAAAATTTGTAAATTTTTGAACTAGATTACTATTTTGCTTAACTATAAAAATTTTGAATGTTGAATAAGCCCATAAAAATGTAAACAAACAAATTACTGTCCCTCGGCAATTAATCAGTCTTACAAATTTACACAATAGATCTCTTTCTATGATTTTCAGTTATTTTAGTGAATTTTGTTTGATAAAACTCTTAAATATAAAAGGATATATTATACATGTTTATTATTATTATTATTATTATTTTTTTTTTTACTATTGAACAAAGTCAATACAGCTAGGAAATTTTAATAATAGCACAATGTTTGGCAAAGAAATTTCTTTACTCAGCAATAACAAAACACAGTTCACTGGTTGTATAAAATAACAGGTGATTACTGTATTATATACTGCAATAATTTGTATTTTATATGATTCCTTGCATATATTGCATAATATGGAGTGATAAAAGTTGTCATTATATCCTTGACATGTTAACTAATTTCATTGATGATGGTATTATGGTCTTGCATTTTTCTTCTGGAAATTGACTACTAAATTATTATTCAGAAATGGCAATGTGATATATAAATTTTATCTTGTATCAAAGTAGCACCAATGGTATTTTATATAAAATTATCGTTTAGAAGAATATCTTGCAGCGAGCAGCAGCTAAATTATTTAGGTGATTAAGTTACTGCCAAATGCAAACTTAATGGTCATCAATGTTTAAATATAATCATGACATGACACTATTATTGGTACCATGTTATTTAGTTATCGTTCAGGTTTGATGAATTTTTAGGATCAGTTAAACTCTACTAAGAGCTCATGCTTTACCTATTTCAATCTTCACTTTTTAATTTGTGATAGGCATTCCTTCTTATCATTATTCCTTGTCCAATGTTTTTTGAAATATTGTAGATTTACCATTGCTGAGACAGTCTATTGTAATGTTTTACACTTTGCATTTAAATCTTATATTATGAACTATAAAGTGCTAGTTAATCAAACTATGAAAAAGAAGAATCTTTTGTTCATATATGTGTTTAAATATCTCACAAACAGTTATATTTCCTGATTAACTGGTCTAATAATCTCTTGCAGCTCGAATTGCCGACAGTGTTAGTTTTAATTTATTTGCTAAGGCTGCCAGAGTCTGTAGACTCACTAAAGTTCATCGAGCAGATTCACAATAAATAACTAAATTTAATATGTTTTAAGAAATTTCCCCTGGCTTAACTATTAAACAAGCATATTGGAAAAGATAATTTCTACAAATTTTTTAATCTTAATAACAAAATCTAAATAACTAAAATTAAGCGTGCACAATGAAAAGTTGATATTAATGTTAAATATTTTATTACAATCAATCAAAATATTTAAACTGTAAATTATTAATAAAACTGGAAAGAACATACACATGCTCATCCAGATAATGACATATAGCAAATAATTAAAAGTTCTTATTACAATTTTCTTCTAAGCATCCATGGAAAAAATATGACTGTCTCTTTATCAGTGTTCAGCATAGAGTGAAGCAAGACAAGATAGGAGTGCTCGAAGTTATTTGCTTCTTTTATACTCTGGTCACTTAGATTTCTGGGCATATATTTTTATGTTTTTTTTTTTTTATCAAAATACAAGTTAATAATTTTGTACATTTATTGTTACTTTTTAGTTACAAAGTTTTTTTTATAAATTCTTTCGCAATATTTAATTATCACATAAAAGGTTTTTTTTCTGATTGTAATCTCTTTCATTTATAATTTCTTTTGTTTATCTGGATAAACAATCTGCATGCATTTATATTTTTTTCCAATCCTAACCTTAATTAATTAAATAGATAATATCAATTGCAAACAACTCTCATTGTATCTCTTTAAAATAAAAAAAAAAAAAATTACATAAAAAAAAAACAAACCTCAATTGTATTTATTGACTCCTTTTAAATTTGACTTTTTTTCAACTTTTAAATCTTACTCAATGCTAATATACTCGAACCATATATATGTAAATGGTTCAATTCCTCCGGGATCAGGGACAAGAATAAAATAGGAGTTTGAATTTATTTTATTCTCAATAAGTCTCACTTCGGCATTCTTTGTCCTTTTTTTATGTATTAGCATTGCTGATATATTTCTGTAGACTGTTCATAACTAGCGTGTGGCTTTAAAGCTCACATTTTCAGGGACTAACATGGCAGGAATGAGGAATTACCTGAATCCCTACAATACATGCATAAGTCTCCTAATAAGAAGCCCAAGTCTAACCACATTAGAGCATTGCTCATCTTTTTGAAAATTATAAGCTCATGGCAACTTGGTCAGTTTTTTTTCCTGGGGCCCAACTACTATTTGACTGACAGGCATCTAAGGACGGTCTTATCTTACTGGTAAGAAAACGGCTATGATTTTTTCCTCTTCAGTATCTGCCTACCTGATCAACCCCCCCCCCCCCCCCCGACTTAAAGTCTACATCACCGGTAATTGTTTTTTTTTTTTCTAGACGTATAATTTTTTTTTTTGTATAGTTGTATAATCTGGTTTAAAATTGTCTTTTTTTTATGTACAATTCTTATTTATCCTCCGGCTATAAGTTCCACATTTTAGACCGCCATTGTAATTTTTTTTGTACAATTACAACTTATTTCAAGTTGCAGTTGTGTCGAAGCCTTAGGTTGGGAAGCCATTGTAGTGTTTTACATTTTGCATTTAGGTCTTATATTGCACACTATAAAATGCTATATCTCAAGAACATAATTATATTTCCTGATTAACTGACCTAATTTCTTGCAGTTCGAATTGCTGATGGAGTTAGTTTTAATTTATTTATGAGAGTGCCAGTCTGTAGACTCACTAATGTTCATCGAGCAGATTCGCAGTAAATAATTAAATCTTTTTAAATAAATTTTCTGTTGCTTTTAACTATTAAACAAGCATATTAACAAAGGTAATTTCTATTATTTTCTAAACTTAATAACAAAATCTAAATAACTAAAATTAAGCACGCACAATGAAAAGTTGATATTAATGTTAAACGTTTTATTACAATCAATCAAAATATTTAAACAGAAAATTATTAATAAAACTGGAAAGAACATACACAGATAAAAACATATAGCAAATAATTAAAAGTTCTTATTACAATTTTCTTCTACGAATCCATGGAAAAATAAGAATGTCTCTTTTTCATAGTTAAAATTTATGGTTAAATTTAATTTGCAAACATATAATTAGACATAAGTCAGGATATGAATAATAGTAACTTACCTGTAAGATATGTGGATTTTTGTAGATTATACCATGCATTGTTTTTTTGGGATGAAAGAGCTCGTACTTTATGTTCTTCTGCCGACAGTTTCAGATTCCTGGTCCATTTTAAGGCTGGACTCAAAAGCTTTTTTGAGTGACCTCTTTGTGATGAAAGAAGATGTCTGCAAATGCTCTGGTTTCCACTTACGCACGAAGATTTAGTTCAGCATAGAGTGGTCCTGGATACTTCGTCATCCAGGACCAGCGAAAAGAACAGGCACGACAAGATAGAACTGCTCAAAGTTATTTGCTTTTATATTTTGGTCAGTTTTAGATTTCTGCGCATATATTATCTTTTTTTTTTGTTATCAAAATAAAAGTTGATAATCTTGTACATTTATTATTATGTTTTAGTTACAAAGTCTTTTTTTTTATAAATTCTTTCGGCCATATTTAATTATTGCATAAAAGGTTTTTCTCTAATTGTAATCTCTTGCATTTATATGTTCTTTTGTTCATCTGGATAAACAATCTATATGTATTTATATTCTCTCCAATCCTAACCTTAATTAATTAAATAGATAATATCAAACGTATTTCTAAATTTGACTTTTTTTTCAACTTTTAAGTCTTACTCAATGTCAACATACTTGAACCATATATATGTAAATGGTTCACTATCTTAACTCAGTTCCTTATGATGAATAAACATCACATGATCACCATTTTCTGTTATTAAAACAGGCAAAACTCTATACATCTTGCCACTCAGTGCAAACCAGAGTAATCAAATGATGCCTGAAGGCTTGTGCATAAAATCCCCATCTAGTGTCTACTCATGCAATATCCCCAGACTAGTTCCTGGCTTGTTGCCTTCGTTAATGAGGAGCCTTGGATATGAGAGCACTGCAATACGTATAGAGAGTTTTGCCTGTTTAAATAACAGTTATAAGCAAGCATAGGGGATGGTGATCATGTGATATTTATTGGCTTAAAACCACTTCTGCCTAATAGGATAGTGGTGGCTATGATTATTAAAGAACCAAAGTCACCAAAATGTATGGGTACTGAACTGAGGTCAGGCCTATATAACTATATAAGCTAATGAGCTTGGATTGAAAATATTACAATGTTTTCAGTTTAAGACTCTTATAGTTTTGTAATTAAGTAAAGATAAAAGGTGGCTGCTGGAGGGTAGCATTAGATCCTAAGATCTAAGAGCAATGCTCTTAGATCCAAGGCTCTGCACTATGAAGGCCACAAGCCAGAATCTAGTCTGGGAATATTGGATGAGTAGGCACTAGATGGGGATTTTAAGCACAAGCTTTCTGGCATCCATTAATTACTCTGGCTTGCACTGAGTGGCAATTCATATAGAGAGTTTTGCCTGTTTTAATTCCTTATGATGACTTGGTAACAAACTTTTTATTCATCTAGTTATTTCTGTGTCTGACATATATGGCAGAAATTTAATACAATAATTAATTAAATGGACTTAACTTTATGAATATGCCTCTAAAACACATTACTTGTCTACATATCTTTGATATTTGATGATTTTCTGAATAACGTGAAGTATGTTACATATTCTTACTTTTTTGAATCTTATTCAATTTCATCTTTTGCAGTTCATATATAATTATTATTATATTATATTTATTAGCTTATGATTGCTGATTTGCACGCCACTACATATTTTACTTTTAATGTGTCAAGCAGTATAACTTAAATTTATCATGAGATAATGTTAATTTTAAGTTTTTCGATAAAATTTTTTACATAGTAATAACCGAAATTAAAAATAATTGAGAATTGTTTTTTTTTTTTTTAGCATTTTGTTAGATATGTATTTTCATCAAAATATTTTGAGATATTCGTATTTTTTCTTTCCAAATGCAAATATTTAGTTTTACTAAGAACATTTTTTTTTCTGGTGTTAAAACTTTTATGATAAGTGTGTGTGTATACAATATATTTTAATGTAGTATCTTTATTTTTTTATATTTCCAGATTGAGAATAATTTCAATAATACATTTTTTACCCTCTTTTTTATTATAAACTTTTCATGTTGTTACAGTACTCACATGTTGCTGGAACTTTGATATCAAAAGTAATATATATATATAAATTTTAAATTTATTTTATATGCATTAAATACTCATTTATATCTTGGGGACTAGATCAAAGGGAATTGATTTTTTATGTAATTAGTAGATAGATATGAGGAAGACATTATTTGCAAATTTATTAAAATGACTTGTAAAAGATTTTTTTCTTCAGAAATATTATTAAATATTTTCAACATTGCATATTTAATAGTTATTAATTGTTTTAGATTTGTTAGAATTAAAAGTTTACATTCTGTATATTTATTTTTTATAAAGAACAAGAACAAAAGAATAAAAATGTAACAATTAGTTGGTTTGATTCACTCTCTTTTTTTTAAGATACCTGATTATAAATATTGTTATGAATTTTATTGTGCAGACTGATTTTGAGATAATTTTTCTTCTCTCTCATTTAGTATTTTCTATTTTTAAATTTTCATTTTGCTATAAATATATATATATATTGTAATGTCTATTGGTATATCTTGAGGTTTTATATGCTTTGTATTCGATGACCAAATTACATTCGATTTGATAATTCCCTCATTAGAACATATCAGATTTTATCGAACGCGGTTATTTTTTCTGGTCACACAATCCCCTTAACATAACTAAAGTTGAATAATGGAGATGAAAGAACCAGCTTTTAATTTATTTGAAAGGCACCAGGATTCTATATAAGAATCTACTGGCCAAACTTCTATTTATTTAGTCATGGTGAAATTACTTGGAATATCCGGAGGATTGTGTTTTCAATTACAGCATCGGCTATTTATTTAATCAAATTATAATAATAGTTAATTTTAAATGAATTTAGATAACTACTAATCAAAACTAAATATCAACGTAACTTATATTTAAATTTATTAATACACAATGAAATATAATATTATTGAGAGAATAAAATTTAAGAGAAAATAAATAGGGATTAAAACTACTGATAAGATTTTATTTTAATTGATATGACTTGAGGCAACAGTTTATTGCACTTAGAATTCAAGAGAACGTGATCACTGATATTTGAATTAATAAAATTTCTTACCGCTAAGTTTAATTGTTCACGTACCATATTATAGAATTTACCATGCATGAATTATAGCTTGGCAGGGATTTGCTGTTCAATATTCTTGTAAGTACTCTGTGGTTTCAGATTTAGTAGGAGATAGCTTCACTCGGGGTAATTCATGATACCAAGCAAAAAGCAACACCGGCAAATGAACTCTTCTACTCGCACATCTTAATATGATTTAACATGTTGGTGAGAGTAGTTTGACCTGCTCTTCATAATTTCTTTAATGCTGAATATTTATTTTGAACTGCTTTATTTCAGGAACAAATATCTAAGAACCCTGATGCATGATGTGTTTTTCTTTTTATATTACTCATTTTTTTTCTCTGCGCAACACCTGTTGATACCTGTTAATTTAGGCCAAATTTAATGTAATTTAGCCCACAAAGTCATCTTTTTTTTTTGGGTCGACATCTTTGATTACTGAAGGAATGCTGCGATTTTGTTTTAGGTAATGCTAATGGCTTCACGATAAAGGTTTGTTTTATCTTTACAAACACAAAGTAGTTTACCCTTTTGTTTTTATTGTACTCTTTATATCCCTTCTCTCTTTTAGATTTCTTTTAACACACACATAAAAAAAAATCTATATAACCCACATCTAAACTAAATCAGATATTTAATGAAAAATATTCTCTTTTTAGTAATTTAGTAATTTAACTTTTGAATTGCCAATGCAACTTGTACTAGAATAAAATACAGTATGATACATATTTATATAAATTGAATTAGAAATAATTTGTTCATAGTTTCTCTACATACCCTTTTCTATTTTGCTACTTATTCTTTAAAAAAAAAAAAAATTCAGTTATTTTAAAATGTGCATATAAATTAATTTATTTTCTGATTACCATCATTAGCATCATCATTTCATTTAATATGTATGTATTTAAAGTTAAATAAAAAAGTTTATTTGGTTGTATTATATATAACTCATGCTGATATAAAATTTAGAGATTATGAAAGGTTTAAGATCACCTTTATAATTTTATTTAGTTAATAAAAGTCTAAATTATAAGTATCCAAATGAATATATTATTTTTTCTGTGTGTGTGTATATATATATAACACCATATGTATATACATATCTTCTTGTTATTTTATTGTTAGTATTTAAATTTTAAAACAATTTTTTTTTTGTTTATTTAAACTTTTGCTTTAAAAAATTGCAAAAACGATTTGAAAATTTTTTTTCTTTACATGCTAAAATCCAAACAATCTATCGAGTATTTTCCCTTACACATGACTAGAATAATGCCTTTTATTGTATCCAAATAAGTAAGGAAATGTTATACACCCAAGCCAAATTTATTTCATCATGTAATGTATGATTATAAAATTACTATCTAAAAGAATACAATATCTTGTATATAATTAAGAAATGGATCATATGGTGTTTTCTGTATATAATATATATTTTTGTGTTTATTTATGTTGAAAAATATGCTCTAAGTTTTGGCTTTTTTTCAAATGATTGTCTGATTACTTATAAAATTATTATAATGGTCTTCAATTTATTTTTAATTTTTTAAAGAAAATAGTTAAACTACCCTAATTATCAAATGTTATAGACATTTGTGTTATGGTTAACAACAATAAAAAAAATATTCTTGTGAGCTAATAATTTCATTCAAAATTTCTTCTGGGATTTGAGGATAGAATAAAGGTTGTATAATTAAGGATGAATATTTTAATTTGTAACTGATTAAATGGAACCTGTATGACTGCTTGGTTTCAAAAGATTATTGTATTTCCCTAACTCAAGAAAATGAAGTGTTTGATAAGTTATATAAAAAAGAAGTTACTAAAGAACGTTATACTTCAGAATATTTACTACAAAAGATCTATTATAACTGAATGGAGAAAGCTTGTTTAGTTTCATAAGGATTGTCAATCAGTAGTAATTGATAATTTCCTGGCACCATCAAAAGCTAATATTAGCTCTGTTTACATGGATATAATCTTATATCAATTCTTTACTATAATAACAATCCATGAAAATATTTATTTCAATATATATATATAATGTAGATTATGTTACATTTATATAAAATAAGTTTTTGTACATTTTTCAGGTATCTATCAAAATTATGTTTCTGCTCTCCGAATATTCAAAATAAGGATTCGCCTCAAATTTCATTTCCAACGGTAAATATAATAATTGTTTTGTAGAAATGTAATCTTTTTTGTTTAAGTCAAAGGTATTTTTAATTGAATATTTGATTAAAAATTGATGGTAAATGTTTTATGCATTTTTTGCACTTATAGTGTTCTAGTTTAATTAGTTTAATTAATATTTCGACTTTACTGGAATATATTAATGAAATTGTCAGATTAGCACATTGAAATAAAATTGCATATCTTCCAAAAATTTATCAATTAATGTGTAGTTTGTTTGTGAATGTGTGAGTTAAAATATAGTTTTTACAAATAAAGCTGTGAATATAGTTTTTGAATTTTTCCATGTATATGGTTATCATCTCTTCAATATTTAATCTGATTTCTTCTAAATTTTGGTTAGATAAATATGTGACAATAATCTGCAGTTTGTTTTCAGTTATGTTTCTAAAAAACATACTGAATCTACCCATACAACTCAGCCACTGACTGGAGAGATCCAGTCCAAATGTTAGTGCTATAATATAGAACAGCATTTCTTAAACTGTGAGTCCCTACCCCATTTGGAGTCGCGAAGCAAAGAGTTGGGGTCATGAAAATTTTATTCAGATACATAAATTTAAAGAAATATTAGTTGCAGTCCCTTCATTATCTTTAATTTAATATATTATGTTTTTTTGTACAGCGCAATTATAAAATCGTAATGATGGCCAAATTGAGCTGTAAATTATATTTATATATTGAATAGTAACACTAAATGCATCATAATAGTGGTGTCGCATTGCAATTTTAGCATATAAGTTATTTCAGAATCAAAATATATGCTGCAGTGGTGAGAATAAGATTGGCGCCACTGTGATTATATAATGCATTTCTGGTCAAGTTATTTCTATTGGTTTCATTTCAACAAGTGTCCACATTGCAAGAACAATTTACTCGTCTAAGGTTAGTATTTATGTGAATAAATATTATAAAAAATGTTAGTTTTTATATATAAAAATGCTTGTTTACTTTTTTTTTTCTCACATTTTTATTCAAAATTTATCATCCTGTTATTATAAAAATTTATTTATTATTTGAAACTTATTGTCATTTATTTATTAACATGTAAAACCATGTTCCTATTTTTAAACTTAACAAGTAATTTATAATTGATTTATTGATATTTTTTAAATATTAAAAAATAAAACATACAGGCATATTAAAAAAATAGAACATACGGGAGTAAATATGCTTTATATAATTAAACAAAAAACACGGCTTCCACTTCATGTCTCCGTTAACTCATAAGTACTTTTATTTTTTTTATATTTTAGGATAAAAATACTTTTTACCCATGGATAAATGGTTGAATTTGAGTACCAAAGGTAATGATGCAGATGGCAATGCTACAAAGTCTCTTCAAGCAGGATCTCATAATCAGAAAGAGGCATCTAAGATGTGAAAAAGAAAATATGATGAGACATTTCTTAAATTTGGCTTAGCTTTCAACAACTGTGATGATAATGAACAACCTCTTTGTTTAATTTGCAATAGTGTTGTGTCTATGGAGAATATGAAACCATCAACTTAAAAAGGCATTTTGAATCCAAGCATCCTTTATATGTCAATAAACCAAAAGAATATTTATAACGACTGTTAAAAATTTGAAATAAAGAAAAACAATATTTTGAGAAATTTATAACTGTTAATGAAAATTTTTTATTTGCATTATAGGAAGTTTTATTTATGATTGCTAATAATAAAAGGTCATAGAGATCTTATATTACCTGCTGCTATTAAAATGGTAGAAATACTTCACGGAAGTAAATATGGTGATGAAATTTGGCAAATTCCTTTGTCAAATGATACTGTCACTAATAGAATTTCTGAAATTTGTAATGACCAATTTGAGCAACTTATTACTAGACTTGAAGAAAGCCCAATATTTCCAATTCAGTTGGACAAAACAACTGATATTTCAAAAATAGTTCAATTATTAGTCATGTCAGGTACATTTATAAAAAAAACATTGAGGAAGAATTGTTATTTTGTCATTCTTTGGAATAACATACTAGAGGGGGAGACATATATAATAAAGTAGACAAATTTTTAAAATTGGAGGTTTAGAATGGAAAAATTGCTTTGGAGTATGCACAGATGCTGCAAAAGCAATGACTGGTGAAAATATTAGTTTTAAATCATTTTGTTAAAGCTTCTGGTAATAATCATGTAACTTTTACACACTGCCTGATCCATTGAGAGGCCCTTTCAGCAAAAAAATTAGCAACGGAATTGAACAATGTGCTTCAGGATGCTGTGAAAATTATAAATTTTATTAAAAGCCATGCCCTTAACTGCCATTTATTTTCAAATCTTTGTAAAGATATGAATTCTGAATGCAAAAATTTATGATTACATGCAGAAGTAAGATGGATATGAAGAGATCAAAGTTTAAGAAGATTATTGTTATTAAAAGGAGAAATTATTATATTTTTAACCAAACAAAAATCTGATCTTGCTGCTCTTTTTTAAAATGACTTAATGGTTATCAAAGCTGTGCTTTTTATCTGATATTTTTGAGAAGCTAAATGATCTTAACTTGTCTCTTCAAGGAAAAATAGCAATATTTTTACTTCGAATGATAAAATGGAAGGTTTTATTAAAAAGATCAACATTTGGAACAATAGGGTGGAAAATGATTCATTGGAAATGTTTTGACTATCGACAATTTTATAATTGAAAAAAATAATTGTAAAACTTTATTTCCAAAAATTAGTATAGATCACTTAAAAATCTTAGAAACACAGTTTTGCAAATACTTTATATCGAATTTAGATTTCAAAAAGTTATCTTGGATTCAAAGACTATTTTTGATTGACATTAATGAGATTAATCATCTGCCATATAAAACCCAAGAGGAATTTGCTGAACTATCGAGTGACTCAAACTTAAAACTTGACTTTCCACAAAAATCCTTGACTGAATTCTGGATCGGAGCTAGGACTGAATTTCTTACAATTTCTGAAATGGCATTAAATGTTCTTCTGCCATTCGGCACCACATACTTATGTGAAATGACTTTTTCTGCTTTAATGTATATTAAATTCAAATATCGTTCAACGCTGAAAAACGTTGAAGATGCTTTACATCCAGCAGTATCAAATATTCACCACTATTTAATTTGTTAGCAGCAAAAAACAAGCACATCCATCTCATAAAAATGTGATTTTTTACATTAATTTTTGTATGCTTAAAACAAATCCTAAAACTACTTATTTTCATACGTATATTGTTTATCAAAGAAATAATTTATTTTTGGGAATATTTATTTCTATATTTTATATTTGATATCTGGGGTTGTGAAAAAATCTCTATAAAAAGGGGTCATTGATTAAAAAAGTTTAAGAAGCGCTGATATAGAATATTAAGAAAACTGTATTCTCATATACATGTATATATATTGTAACCTTCTACTACGATTTCAGGGATTTGGAACAGTGGGGTGTGAAAACTCAGATACTGATATAAAATTATCATTTTATGAATACCATCCCAGGAATGGGAGTAATAGTTGACTTGAGCTTGAGTTAGCCAAGCCAACAGTCATTCTTATCGTTTCCAATTAATACAGATAAAAAAATTAAACACTATATTTATTCACTTGTGAAATATCCAAGTGCTTCGATTATTCAAAAAAAGTTTAAATAGTAAATATCAAATGGGAAGGTAAGGTATTCGAATACTGCAACTAGAAAAAGGTTTTTATATCCACCCACAGCATCCAGCAATATATTATAATCCTACTAAGTATGGTAAACTATTTTAAGACTAACAAAATCATTGTATAAATTGACACATTTGAGATATGAGCCTGCAGTGTTTAAATCATTATCTCTTTAAATTTGACTGAAACTACTCCATTACTTCATTATGCAGTAATTATACTTGTATGAAGGTATGATTTGATTTAATGATTTAAATATCTATATACGATAGGATTTGAACATGATTGGATTTCTGGAATTTGTGAGATCATACCATTAACACACAGATAAAATTTTAATAAATTACAAAACTTTATTAACAGTAATAATAATACCAATATATATTACAATACTTACACATCTTTGTAGCTCTTCCTCCTTTTAAATTAAACTAAAAAAATAAAATAAAATAAAATTATTATAAATTTCTCATCATCAATAAAATGGATTCACAGTTGCTATGGAAGTATATTCTTATGCTAACCAGCCAAATATACTACTAGAACTATAAGTATACCAGGGAAATATACCTGAGGTAGTAATAAACAACTAATTAACTAAATTTTATTCTACGTGTCAACTTTGATTTTCACAAACTTCAAATTTAAAGTACATTTCTCAACATAGGGTTAGCAATACCTGTCACAAGAAATCTTGGTAGTTGTAACTTATACCCTATGTAGCCACATGAGGTGCTGTTTCTGTGTCAATCACAGAAGTATTCAGAGTAGGGGGCCAAAAGCAATGATGAAAGTTCCAGCCACTAGGTGGCACTGTTCACCATGCATACGCAGAGGAACCTTATGCCAATTAGCTGCCAGCACTACTGCCCACTTGCTGGCACTGATAACCATGCATAAGCACATTTAGCTTACATTATGTTTCCAGCAACTACCAGCAATCTAGTCTACTACGTGGCACTGTTGCTCCATGCTACGCACGGAAAAATTGGCCCGTTTGTTAGTTAATAATATAGATACATGCTTGGTAGTGTTGTTTTCTATGTGCATTCTTAACAGATCGATACCGTATAATGTGGTGTGATAAATCTAGAAGCCACAACTATTTAAATCTGCTTTGTCCTGTAATACTGTTACATTCTATTTCACCCTCTGATAAATCTATATATTTTAAATTATTTCCTTTTAAAAATCGATCTTTTTTTAAAATTATTTTCTTTAAAAATGTTTTTTTTTTATAAAAAGGTAATTTTTACAACTTCTTTTTTACGGCAATCTTTCTTTCAAAACTGTTAAAAATTGGTCTGGCAATATTTCTTTAAAACTGTATTATTTTAAAAGGTGATTGTAAAACTTTTTTTTTTTATACCTTCAAATAATATTTCCACTAACTTTTAAACTAATAGAAATTATATTTCGGTTTATAGATCTTTCAATTATTATTTTGCATACGTGTTATTTTAAAAAGGTTTTCTTTACTCTTGTGGTAGCGTCCCCAAATGAATTCACCCAGATTGTTGTGAAGAGATTTGCGTGCTGTTATGCACAAACAATAATTCGAGCATGTTTCATTTCTATCCATTCATTTTTGCAATACCTTTAGCTGAGAGAATTTTTCTGATCTGTTGTTCTGAACTTATTTCTATGCTGTGCTTCTCTTATTTACAATTGTTTAAGTTCTGTTGTTTTTTTTTCTAAAATTCATATTTTAAAAAAATCGTATGCTGCAGTTTATAGGGAATTTGATCTGTTTATCAAGAGTTTCTTTCACAGTAAATATTTTTAAATTATTTGAGAGAAAGCAAATCAAACTCTTCTTTAAATATATTAAAATATCCATTCAGTTCAAATTTAAAGGAAGTTTACAGCACAATTTATGTATACACATACATAAACAAAGGCAAAACTCTCCATACAGTAGTGCCACCCTGTGCCAAACAGAGTAATCAGTGGATGCCAGAAGGCTTGCACTACTGTACGGAGAGTTTTGCCTTTGTTTACAACAATTATGTGCTAGTATAGAGATGGTGATAATGTGATGTTTAGTGGTTTATACACATACATGTATTATTTGTAATATAAGATCTAAATAACTCAATTATATTTAAGTGGTTAGTCAAAAAGCAGATTTTATTGCTCTAACAATTCCCTGATAAACTCTTGATTATTATCGATTTTTCAAATAATCCATAGAAAAAAATTTCCATTTACTTAGTATCATAAATGATATATAAATTTATAAACCATTCAGGTTTTACTATTTTTGGTAAAAAATAAAATAGTATGAATACAGAACCCTACCATCTGATGGCGCTGTTTTTCACAAAACGCACATCAAAATACCATTTTAGCAGCCTTAACATATGGCTGACAGTACAAGGGTTGTTTTTTGAGCCTTAACAAGCCGCCTGAGGGTGATGTATTCCATGATTACATAACAAAATTCTATGCCCATTGCATTGTGACAGTATTTGTCAAGTGAGCGCTCTTGAACTCTCGCTACGGTCTGATTTGATGGTGGCCCTATTAGAAAGAGAGAAACTGCAAAAATTCATTGTCAGAAATTTTTTAGAAAGCATAGTGGAATTAGTTTTCCATATTAAGAATTGTCATGTCACACCTGCTTCCCTATGCTTTTGAACTGCACACAACTTGAAAAGGTTATTTTCAGCAGAGTTTTTTCCGATTTCGCCAGCGAATCCGTGCGGGAACTAAAATGTCATCTGCAAGTTGTATGAATTGGTCAAAGCTGAGTGAATTGCCGGCCGGCCACACAAGTGGATGCACAGTATTGTGTTTTCCCAGAAAGAGAAACTTTTGCAAGCATATCTATTTAGGTCTGCGTAAGGGAAGTAGGTTCGAAGGCTCTAAAAATCCCGTTACAGCTTTGAGGCTTCCCTGTTATTTTATTTGCGTGTTACTTCTCCTCCACCAAAAAACCCCCCCCCCCCCCCCCCCCCCCCCCCCCCCCCCCCCCAAAATTTTTAAAAATTTTTTTTTTTTTTTAAAAAAATATTATTTATATATTATTTTAGAAAAAAAAAAACTTAAATAAATAACACAAAAAAAAAAAAAACAAAAAATCAAAAAAACCCCCCCCCCCCCCCCCCACCTAAAAAACCAAGTATTTTTAATAAAAAATAATTTTTTTCTCCACAAAAACAACCCCCAAAAAAAAAAAAAAAAAAGTAAAAAGCAACAACCCGACCCTCCTCCACCATCTAAAAGCAACAAAGTATTTGTTACTGTATTTTTGTGTAAGCAAACTGATGGAGTGTTAATCGATAATTTAAAAGCAAACCAACACCCCTACACCATTTAAAAACAAAGTGTTTCTTAGAAAAACGAACAAAAAAAAAAAAAACGTATGTAAAAAAAATTGGGTTTATCGTAAGTATTATGTAAAGAAACCTACGGACTGTTAGTCATTAATTTACAAACCCCTAGACCATCTAAAAACAAAGCATTTGTTTATTAAAAACAAAAAAAACCCCCGGGTGGAATAAAAAAAAAAGTTTGATGGTTTACTGTCACCGATGAAAAAAAATTAAAAACCGGTTGAAATAAAAATAAATCTTTTACTGTAATATTATGCAATAAAAAAAAACTTTGGTGGTTTACCGTCGCTGACGAAAAAATAATAAAAACTGGTTGAAAAAAAAAAAAAACTTTTACCGTAATATTATGTAAACAAACAGACGGCCCATGAATTGGTATATTCATATGAATTGGGCAGAAAAGAGAGCCACCAGATGGCAGGGTTCAGTATTCATACTATTACCAATAAATTTATTTAAATTAATATGTGTGTAAGCAATAAAACATCAAACAGATTTTTGTGAACTAACAAACAAAATATAGGATTCATAACATTGAAGAATATGGACAAGACCCTTATTATCAGTTGCAATTTGCTGTGAGGAGTTGTTGCTTATAAATATATTCTGCATATTTAACATTGTATTCTTTGTAGACTGAATAAGATATCAGAAAATTCCAGTTTGCATAGGGTGTGGTGATTTATCCATGAGCTCTCTTCAGTGTAAAAATCGATTAAAAACAGTTAAGGCATAAATATTAATTGAAGTTGTATTTAAAACTTTAGGATCATTTTAATAACTAAAAGTGGGTGGCAAAAGTAAGATATTATAGAGACTCACAAAAAAAAAAAAAGATTTAGAGCAAAATGCAATGCTATTGACAATATAGCAAAAAATTCTGTTTTGAAGGAAACAACACAAACTGTAAATTAATGAAGATAGGACAGTAATCCAAGATATGTGAGAGTCATCCACAGATTTAATTTGCAGGTTAAAAAATATATACATTTAATATCTTTATTGACGGTTGAAATTTAAAATGTCATGGTCTAATACAAAGACAGATTGAGGAACTATTTTTGAAATTTGGATTGTTTTTGTTTAAAAGGTTAAGAAAATACATTGCAGTCAACTGCATTTAAATTATTAAGAGCAACACTGAATGTATGAGGGTCCATTGAAATAGATATAAATGTTTGATGCTTATGTTAGGCTTGTATACTGTTAAAATTAAAATTATTAGTGTTCATAAATAATTTGGAAGGCATTGCCTGACAAAATTTGTTGATCATTAAAAATTATATATGATCTTAATAGCTTAAAATTCAAAAACCTGATAGTACTGTCTTTGCCAGTGTGCTGCTTCTTTCTTTCATTATTGAATTAGTAATATCACCACAGCTTGTAAATGTAACGTTACTTATTATAAGAGTTTAACATTGAGTTAATTTATTTCATAATTACGCTGTTAAAAGTTTGTTAATTTTGATATAGGATATATCTAGATGAACGTCTAAACATTATGAAATAATTTTGAGAAAAGTAAAGGCAATACTTTTTTGGTAGATACTTTCCAAGCTCATGATTTATCAATGAAAGCTGAAATCTAATTAGAATTTTTGCAATAAGTCACTTTATTTACTTTATGATAGAACTATCAAAATGAGAGTAATGTGATGCTGGATATAGTTGAGAAATGATTAATTTCTTGTTCAGTAATTGAAGGTTATTGGTTTATCACGAGATAAGTACTTATCTGCAAAAGCTAAGGAATACATATTTATTTTTAATAATGGTAGAAAAAGTAATTAAATTTGCATATTAAAATAAAAAAGGAATTATTCTTATACTGCACTTTTAGGACCTTAAGTAAATAATCTATGTATATACAAAAAAATTGATAGAATTTTTTAGTTGGATAAATGCTACTTTATAGTTAATACTGATTGATAATTTGGAATTAAGCTAAATGTCATTTCTATCAAATTTATGAAAATTTTTGTAACGTTGGGCTGAATCTCAGAAAAACAAAATTGACAATCTGAAGTTGAGACCAAAAATAGAATGTCATTTTTATTATATGTCTAGTAAAAAAACTGTTATAAAGGTTCTCAATAATATCTGGATATATTCTATATGCATAGTGGGTAAACGTATAAAAAGTTATTGTAGGTTATTGCAATAATAACTGAATATTAAATGTATAATGAAGCCACTAGTGATATGGAAGAAATAGGTTGGATATCTAGCTTCAAGAAAATATAGAAGATATAAGATTTTTTAAAGAGAATTTCAAAATTGATTTATAAACATATTAGAAAAAAATCTGTAATTCATCATGAATAAGTCTTCTGATGAGCAGCATCATAACCAGCATCGTTCTCAATGCATATGAACAAATTATTCTGAGATATTTAAGCATGGACCTCGTACTATACACTCGCTATGTGAATGGTATTTTCTTCGCAGCATCGCAAGAAACTATAAAGGGTATAGTCACATTTAAAAACTGCCCCATAGCATTGTCACATATCTCGACTTACAGATTGGGTTTGAAATCCAATGTTTCCATCATGAAATGCTTATTAAACCGCTGAACATAAGTGGCCATATCCACCACCTATCCAACACACCTTGCAGGTACAAACTAGCTGGACTGAAAGCATTTCTGCATAAAAACTCTAGACTGTCTAGCTTCGAAGCTGATAAAAAAGCGAACATTGAAAGATTTAGCTGAGTTAGTAAAAGCAAAATATAATAAAAAAATTAAAAAAATTAAATCATTAATATAGACATTAATACAAACCATTTCATTACTATAAAAAAAAAAAACTGCAGGAAGCTGAATCGCTTCCAACTGTTGCAGACGTTTTTTTGCTAGAAGGTCATGGAATAAATCTCCCTTGTGTAGGATGCCACATGAATTTCGCTAGATAGTTGTTGAGGTTTTGGCTGGCTGTGCCATGCTGTTTTTTGTTACGCCACTTTAACAGCCACCACAGATGCTCGATATTCTGTGTGTGAGCATTAGTTGTTGGGTCAACAAAGTTGAAGCAGTAGTTGATCTTCATGTGGCTAAAACCTGCATTCTCAAGGTTGGACATCTTGTAACCTTTCTAGCAGTCAGAATATATAATGGATCCTGGCTGTATGTTGTCACATATGGCTTGAAGCAGTGTGCTCACAGATCTACATAGAACACACATGATGAAGCTTTCCCGTGCCATGGCACTCACCTCTGAAGATCCATTGCTGGGGCAGCATACGTCCTTGCTGTTTTTTACGCCTGCTAAACAGGCTTCATTTACTTACATGATGTTATTGGGACCACCGATTAGACATCCTGCATGGACTGCTGGCTTTCACTGAACTGTTGTTATCTTAGATTATTGTTTCAGATAACTATGGACTTGTTGGACAATTGTAGATCTTCACAAACAGACTGAAAGGTCGTCCCCACTCCAGAAATGTAGGGGATGTATATATAACTCACAAAGGGAATCCTGGAGCCTTCGAACCATGTGCGTTCGTGAATTGAATGACTTTTCTTGCAGGCACGGGTATTGCAGTAAAAATGCCATTCACAGTAAGAATGCAGAGTTGTCTTTTTCGCAAGAACATTTTCTGCTCTGTGGCAAAATGTTTTCAGACAAAACTTTTCTGTGGCTGGTGATTTCCAGACTTTAATATGCTTCGCCATTTTTTTAAAAATATTGAAAGATCTATAAACAAATATAATTTATATAAGTTTAAAAGTTAGTGGAAATTACTATTTCGGAAATGTGTTATTTTAAAAATGTTTTTGAAAAATTATAACAATCGTTTGAATTTTTTTTTTTTTTTTTACAGTTGCAAAGAGTGGAATGTGTCAAATTGAAGGTGCTCTTTAGACCATTTGTACGATTATAACAAATTCTAGTAACCATTACTAAAATGAAAGTTCATAAAGGATTCGTATACCTGAATGATATCTCTAGAATTCTCATTATGATGTATTATAGCATTTTTCGGTAGATTTCAATAATTATGAACTTATGGGGTTGTGATCTTGGCAAACTTAAAGGAGTTAATAAATATACTTGAATTTATTTACTGGTTAGAATCTCTACAGATTTTTTAATATAATCTTTGTGAGTAGTTAGGTGATGTAAAGAATCTATAAATGAATTTCTAAATAGACAAATTTTAATATATATCACCCAATAGACACTTAAATATTTACTAATTTCACAGTATCAAGTAATAAACTATTATTTACTTTGATTAATCATTAAGATTTGATTTAATGCAATAAATTATCTACACTCAGGAGGTCACAAATTTATTGCTATCCTTAATTAATTAAGTAGATTTTTATACTTGCAGCAACTGTTTTTATGATATACTTATTCATGTAATACTCAAATATTTTACACTAATATTTCTCACAATTAGTTATAACACCAATAATTCTCAAATGAAGTGTGAAGCCTTCATTTTTAAAACTATGAAAGATTGTGTGGTGCAGATTGTTCAGCGTGAGAAATGCAAAATTATGCAAATCAAGTTTGCCACTTCTTGTAAATGGCATAGTGTCTCTTTTATTGATGGAATTAACATCCAAAACAATAAAATAAGTTTCTTTAATCTTTCTTCTTAACTCATGTCGCTCTCTGCACACCATCCGCGGATTATCTGTAATGTAAGAGTGGCCTGTTGTGGCTCTGTGCTGGGTGAAAATGGATGGGAGGGTTGGCCAGTGCCCCATTATATGCATACTTATGTTGTGATAGTTTTGTATAAACCGAAGTTCTCGTCTCCCCATAATATGATGCATGATAATTATTTTCAAAGCAGTCTGCTGCATATATATTGGGGGGAGTTGATCCTTTGGGTTGTTAATGAGTCTTGAAATTGGGATGGGTTTGATAGTATAAACTAAAATCATTGTGAAAAATTGTATGTAAGTTCGTATGTATATTTCTTATATATGGCAGCAAAATTTGATTCATTTCTGTATGTTAGCTGATTTTTGTTTATACTATCAATTGATTTTTTATTATATTTTACTTTTACTAATTCTGCTCTAAATATTTCAATGTTCGCTTTTTTATCAGCTTAGATGCTACACAGTCTAGACTTTTTATGCAGAAATGCTTTCAATCCAGCCAGTTTGTACCTTTGTACCTGTTGGGTGTGTTTGATAGGTGTTGGATAGAGCCTCATGTTTATCGGTTTAATAAGCATTTCATGATGGAAATGTTGGGCTTTGAACCTCACCTGTAAATCAAGATATTTGACAACACTAAAAGTCTTTTTTTGCTATATTTATAGTAAGCCCTGTGGCAGTTTTTAAATCTATCACTATATTCTTTATAGTTTCTTGCAATGCTACGATGAAAATATTCATATAGCGAGTGTATAGTATGAGATTCATGCTTCAATATCTCAGTATAATTTGTTCATATGTGTTGAAAACGATGCTGGTTACAGTGCCGCTCATTGGAAGACTTATTCATGATGAATTACAGTTTTTTCTAATGTTTATAAATCAATTTTGAAAATTCTCTTTAAAAAATCGTATACTAAGTTTTTTTGAAGCTAGATATCCAACCTATTTCTTCCATACCACCAGTGGCTTCATTACACATTTAATATTCAATTGCTATTGCAATAATCTACAATAATGTTTTGTACGTTTATCAACTATGCATATAAAATATGTCCAGATATTATTGAGAACCTTTATAATACTTTTTTTTTTACTAGACATATAATAAAAATGACATTCTATTTTTGGTTTCAACTTCAGACTGTTAATTTTACTTTTCTGAGATTCAGTTCAACGTTACAAAAATTTTCATAGTTTTGATAAAAATGACATTTAGTTTAATTCCAAATTATCCATCAGTATTAACTATAAAGTAGCATTTACCTTTATAGTTCTGTAATATATAAACATATATATATATATATGTAAATTAACTATTAATTAAAAGAGAAGTCCATTGAAGAGCTTTTAGTGGATTCTGCACGGTAATAATGTCTGGGTTTGTGTCGTTATGCTATGTTCTAAAAAGGTTAAAAAAACAGTCTTTTTTATTAACAAACTGAAATTATGGTTACTGTTATAGAACCTACTAAAAAGAAATACTAAATTGGGAATCACTCCTGAAGTGCTTAGTGCTATTATTATGTAAGTAGACTATTTGAGAAAGAAATAAGACAGTTCCAAGTTCAGTAAACTAATAACTACATATAATGTACTTTTTGCTAAACGCTGAATTATATATTTATATTCATTGCAAATTCTAATTAAAGGATGTGTTATAAACCTTAGTTATACGTGTATGCAGGCCTGTTTATGTCTGTTGTATTAATAATTAAATAATATTTAATTACTCTTACCTGGTTTTATATTCATTTCTTAATGCTACCACAGCTGAGTTAAAAGCCTGTGACACAGCAAATTAGCGCAGTTGACAGGATCCTCATGTAGGATAAGATAGAGATTCCAGGATTGTAATCTGAATTGTAATAGTGGAAATTTAATACTGGTAGCCATAATTGAAAAACATGGGTATTTCCACACGAAACTTACGAGAGTTTGATGTGAGTAATTCTTCATGATGGAATTTATATGTGGAGCAATTGGACCGCTTTATGTGTCTTAGTAAAGTAGAAGATGAGAAGTTAAAAATCTCAACTTTGTTATTTTATGCTGGAACTGATGTGCAAATTTCCAAGCAGCTATGTGATACAAAGATTCCCAAAGATGTGCCATATAGTGAATTAGTAAGAAAACTAACTATGTATTTCCAGCTGGCAGTCACGAAGAGGATAGCTCGTTTAAGATTCTGAATGAGAGAGCTGTTACCTCGGGAGATAAGTCAGGAATACAATCTGGCCTTGCGAGGATGTGCTAGGAATTGTGAATTTATTGATTTGGAAGACACACTGTTAGATCAGTTTGTATATGGTATGACAGATAACCATTTGAGGAAAATGTTATTAAGTGAAGGTGATATCACATTTAGGATGGCTGTGGAGAAGTGTAGCACATGAGCTGACGATAGCTAATGCATCAGAATTTCAGACAATTGGTAAAAAAGTAAATCCTACCACCAGTGTTTTTAAAGCTAATATAGAAGTTGTTATCAGAACTATACCAAATGAACTGATTTGCTACTATTGTGGAATTGCTGGACATACTAAGAAGATGTGCAGAGAGAAGAAGAAAAATTGTCGTGTCTGTGGTGGAAAAGGACATCTGCCCTGTGTGTGCAAATAGGGTAGTAAAGAAAATCAATGCCCAGGCTTTAAATTTGGACAGAAGGCAGCTGTTAAGAAATCTACAATTAACTCTTTGAAAAACACTGCAGATAACCAAATTACCATAGCAATATTCATTTGTGAAAGCAAAGTCACCATGGAAGTGGACAGTGGTGCCAGATTGTCTGTATTATCTTTGAACGATTGGGACCAAATAAATGCTAGAGCTCAGCAGAAGTTAAAATTGTGTAAGACAAATGTTATAGCTACAGATGTAAATGGTAATAAGATACAGTTTGTGGAAAAGTTTGTGTTTCAGTAAAATTAAATCAGAAACAGATTGTTTTGGCATTATACATTGTTAAAAGAGACATTAGCCATTACTGGATAGAAATTGGTTTCATACTTTAGGCATTTGTGTAACGATCAGTAAAAAATTTCAATTAGAGACAGGTTCAAAATAAGTTCCCACAGTTATTCAACAAAGATATCGCTGTATTAAAAACGACCAGTGGATGTAGAATTGACTAATGGTGCACAGCCTATAGTTTGCAGACCTTGAAAAATTCCATTTGCTCTGAGACCAAAGGTAGAAGAAACTATTGCAGATTTAGTAGCGAAAGGCATTTTGTCATTGGTGGAGAACTCGTTATGGGCTACGCCTGTAGTAGTAATTGTAAAACCAGGTGGAACGATTCGTTTTTGTGGAGATTACCGAATCACTGTTAACAAGTACACTAATAAAAGTGCTTATCCTGTTCCCAGTGTGCCTGAGATATTAGCATCATTACAAAAAGCCTCGTTCTTTGCAAAATTAGATCTGAAATCTGCTTTCTATCAAATTTCGGGTACTGAAAAAATTGCAAATCTGTTAACACTCACTACTCATGTAGAGCCGTTTAAGTGTAATATGCTATCTTTTGGGATTACTGTAGCACCTAATATTTTCCAAGCTAAAATGGATAGATTGTTTCAAAATATGGATGGTGCAATCCCATATGTATATGATATACTGATCTCTGCCCAATCTGTAGAAGAATTGGAAAACCATGTAATGGCAGTTTGTGCAAAACTAAACCATATTAGTGCTACCATCAATCCAGGAAAGTGTATCTGGTCCACTCCAGAAATTAAATTTCTGGGTCCCATAATAAGTAGTCAGGGAAAATATCCTAACCCAGAAAAAGTAAGAGATGTGAAAAAAGCCACTACAGCAAAAAATGTTAAGGATTTACAAGCTTTCCTTGGATTATTGAATTTTTTCGAAAATTATCTGTGTGGTAAAGCTCATTTTTTGACTTCCCTGTATGATTTACTGAGAAAAGGACAATGCTTGAAATGGTTGAATGAACATAGAGTTGCCTTTAAAAAGCCAAAGATCTACTGACAGCTGAAATCCTATTAGTGCATTATTGTAGTGATCAGGAAGTAGTGATTACGACAGATGCTTCAGATCATGGAGTAGGGGCAGTAATCTTACATCTCATAGCTGGACAAGAAAGTCTCGCAGCATATGCTTCCAGAACATTATCTTCAGCTGAAAAAAACTACAGTCAGCTTGACAAAGAGGCTTTGGCTATTATATTTGTGGTCAAATGTTTCATCAATATATTTATGGTCGTAGTTTTTAATTATTCACAGATCATTGTCCTTTGCTTGGAATTTTTGGAAAAAATAAAATACCAGAGCAAGTTAGTCAAAGGCTTCTCGGATTAACATTTTAGCTGCCTATGATTATGAACTACGCTACAAACCCGGAAAGGAGATAGCACATGCCAATGCTTTGTCATGTTTGCCAGCTAGAGATAGTATACCACGAAAATTTGTTAAAGTTAATTTATTGGAAATTATTAAATTAACTGATAATCTTGATAATGTAAAAATTTTTAAATGGACTGTAAAAGACTGGTTGTCGACAATTAAAAATCTGGATATGAAATGGATCGCCAAATAGGTGACCAAACTATGTAACTACAGCAATCTGGAATGCACGTCATTCACTATCTATTTGTAATGATTGCATAGTTATGAATGATCGTGTATTTATACCACTAGAGGGATGCCAACAAGTGTTAAAAATGTTGCATGCTGGTCATCCAGGTATTGTCCACATGAAGGCTTTTGCACATTCGTATGTTTGGTGGCCACATATCGATCAAGATATTGAAAGAACAAATTGTGTCACGATTGCCAGGTTGGAGCATTTGCTGAGTAAAATGTTTAAACCCTGGGTGGAGGCTAAACAACCTTGGGAAAGAATACATATAGATTTTTCTGGACCTGTAAATGGATATTTAATCTTAGTAGCATTAGACTTACAGTAAATGGGTCAAGTGTAGAGTTGTAAGGGCTACAAGTACTAGATGTATGATTAAAGCTTTACAAGAGATTTTTGCCATCCACAGTTATCCACAGTCATTAGTGTCTGATAATGCAATGGCACTGCATTTATGTCTACTGATTTAGAATCGTATTTGGCAGAAAAAGGTATTCGTCACATTCTAACACCAGCTTATCACCCAGCCTCAAATGCACTTGCAATAAAGGCAGTTCAAAATTTAAAATCAAGTTTGAAGAAAAGTAAAGCACTTAACATGGATGAAGCATTAGTTGATATCATGTTTTATCAACATTTCCTGCCTATTGCGATTAATGGAAAATCACCAGTGGAGTTGCTGTTTAATAGAACTTGTGGACACATCTATCTAAATTACTACCAAAATCAGGGAAAACAAAGGAGGATCCACATCGTACAGGATCCCATTCTTCTACTTTCCAAAGATTCATGATTGGCGAAAATGTATGGGTTCGCGATTATTTGAAAAGGACTTGGATATCAGGGATTATTACCAATAGTATATCTGAAGTTATACGATTAATAAAACTTGATAATGGATTACTTGTAAGACATATTAATCATTTGAGAAAAAGATTCACTATGACCAACATGGACAAAAAATCAGTTAAAAGGGAAACCCAATGGGACTTATTGCTTCGGGCAGAGCTAGATAATCTATCTTCCTTAACACAAGAGAAATTACTTTCAGATCAAATGATGTCAAAAGATGACAATGCAGACTCAGATGACTAGTAAAATGATCCGGAAGAAACCAGCTAAATTTAATGATTATTTTCTAGAGTAGGTGGAGATATGTGTAATATATAAACATATATATATGTAAATTAACTATTAATTAAAAGAGAAGTCGATTGAAGAGCTAGTGGATTCTGTGCGGTAATGTTTGGGTTTTTATCATTACACTATGTTTTAAAAAGGTTAAAAAAAACTGGTCTTTTTTATTAACAAACTGAAATTATGGTTACAGTTATAGCACCTACTAAAGAGAAATACTAAATTGGGAATCACTCCTCAAGTGCTCACTGCTATTACTACGTAAGTAGACTGTTTGAGAAAGAAATAAGACAGTTCCAAGTTCAGTAAACTAATAATTACGTATAATGTACTTTTTCTAAACGCTGAATTATATATTTATATTCATTGCAAATTCTGATTAAAGGATGTGTTATAAACCTTAGTTATACGTGTATGCAGGCCTGTTTATGTCCATTGTATTAATAATTAAATAAAATATTTAATTACTCTTACCTGGTTTTATATTTATTTTTTAATGCTACCACAACTGAGTTAAAACTCCCTGTTGACACAGCAAGTTCCTTTGATCCAATGTATTTTTTATTTATCGAACTAAAAAATTCTATAAATTTTTTTTTTTACTTTAATATGAAAATTTAATTAAACTTTCTATCATTATTAAAAATAAATATATATTCATTAGCTTTTGCAGATAATGTATGTATCTCATGATAAACCAATAACCTTCAATTACTGAACTAGTAATTAATCATTTTTCAACTGTATCCAGCATCCCCTGACTCATTTTGATGGTTCTATCATAAAGTAAATAAAATGACCTATTGCAAAAATGGTTTTCTCTTAGCATGTTTAAACTGCTTGAGGGCCTAATTTCTATGTAAATGCACATAAATATGTCGTTTAAGTGGCTGCACCACTATATAAAGTTCTATTCCAGTGGTTAAGCATTGAAATAGTCCGTTTACTTGTCTGCGGTGCCTATTTCTATGCTATAGCACAGAAATAGGATGTTTATTCTGCCACAGAGGACGCCGCCACTTACGGTGAACTTTGTGTTATGCAATTTATATGAACAATCCCATTTTAAATTTAGCTACAGTATCTATTTTTATTCTACAGCACAGAAATAGGATGTATTATTCTGCTGCAGTTTATACCAACAATCCCATTATTAACATTTATGGACACAGGTATTTACAGGCACAGAAGTAGGATGTTTATTCTGCTGCAGCGGCCGCTGTTGCTTATGGTGAACTTTGTGTTACGCAGTTTATATGAACAATCCCATTTTAAATTTTGCTACAGTATTTTGTGAGGATATCTGTAATTGAGACTCAAAAGTCTTTGAATTTGCATGCTCAAGTCATTATTTTCCAAATCCAGTGATGTAGTATGAGGTAATAAAAATTGTGAAACTTTGCCCCGCTTCTCTAGACAAGGGTGGCACTTTAATCAATTGTCAAAGGGGAGGTGTAAACATGATTTTTACAAAATCACGCTAAAATTCACGTTTGCGTGAGATAAATCATGTGACCAATCGAAAATACCGGATTTATTTTTGGCCACGATGTTGTTTTGAATAAATTCTTTTTATTCTTATTAAAATTACAAATTATATTTGCGTGGCCACGATGTTGTTTTGGGGAAATTACTTCTTTTCATTCTTGTTAAAATTAACAACTTTATTTGCATGGCCATGATGTTTTTGTTTTGGAGAAATTATATATTTTTCTTCTTGTTAAAATTTGATTTGCATCGACACAATATTGTTTTTATTTGTTTTTATTCTTGTTAAAATTACAAATTTTATTTTCAAAAAATTAAAATTAAAAAAAAAAGATCCAATTTATTTTTTATTTTTTTTGGATAAATTTTATTATTTATGAATTTATTGTAAATCAAAAAAAGCACTATAAAGTTGGAAAAAAAGAACAGTGACCCGGTAACATTATAATTCTGTTTGTTTATATAGAAATTATGCCCTCAAGTGGTTTCAACACGCTAAGGGAAAACCACAAAAATTTGATTAGATTTCAGCTTTCATTGATAAAGCCTGAGTTGGAAAGTATCTACTAAAAAAGTATTGCTTTTACTTTTCTCAAAATTCTTTCATAATGTTTAGACATTCATCTAGATATATCCTATATCAAAATTAACAAAAGTTAACAGCGTAATTATGGAACAAATTAACTCATTGTTAAACTCTTATAATAAGTAACATTACTTTTACAAGCTGTGGTGATATTACTAATTGAATAATGAAAGAAAGAAACAGCTCACTGGCAAAGACAGTGCTATCAGGCTTCTGAATTTTAGGCTATTAAGACCATATATAATTTTCAATGATCATCCAATTTTGACAGGCAAATTATTTATGAGGACTAACAGTTTTAATTTTACCAGTATACAAGTCTAACATAAGCATCAAACATTTATATCTATTTCAATGGACCCTCATACATTCTGTGTTGCTCTTAATAATTTAAATGCAGTTGACTGCAATGTTTTTTTTAACCTTTTAATCAAAACAATCGAAATTTCAAAAATAGTTCCTCAATATGTGTTTGTTTTATAGACCATGTCATTTTAAATTCCAACCATCAATCAAGATATTAAATGTATATATTTTTTAACATGCAACTTAAATCTGTGGATGACACTCCCTCACATATCTTGGATTACTGTCCTATCTTTACTAATTTACATCTTGTGTTGTTTTCTTCAAACAATCTTTTTGCTATATTGCCATTAGCTTTTGCATTTTGCTCTAAATCTTTTTTTTGAGTTTGTATAATATTTTACTTTTGCCACATTTATTAAACCTATTATTTTGAAATTTCCTTGTGAGTATATCACAGTTTTAGTTATTAAAATGGGCCTAAAGTTTTAAATACAACTTCAATTAATATTTATGCCTTGAATATTTATAATCGATTTTTACACTGAAGAGAGCTCATGGATAAATCACCACACACTACTCAAACTGCAATTCTCTGACATCTTATTCAGTTTATAAAGAATACAATGTTAAATATGTAGAATATACTTGTAAGCAACAACTCGCAACAAATTGGAACTGATAATGGGGGTCGTACTCTTCAGTTTTATGAATCCTATATTTTGTTTGTTATTTCACAAAAAACTGTTTGATGTTTTATTGCTTACACACATTAATTTTAATAAATTTAATTTTTACCAAAGATAGTAAAACTTGAATGGTTTATAAATTTATATATCATTTATGATACTAAGTAAATGGAATTTTTTTTCTATGGATTATTTGAAAAAGCGATGATAATCAAGAGCTTATTCAGGAAATTGTTAGAGCAATAAAATCTGCTTTTTGACTGACCACTTAAGTATAATTCAGTTATTTAAATCTTATATTACAAACAACACATGTATGTGTGTATACATAAATTGTTCTGTAAACTTTCTTTAAATTTGAACTGAATAGATATTTTAATATATCTAAAGGAGAGTTTGATTTTCTTTATTTCAAATAATTTAAAAATATTTATTGTGAAAAAACTCTTAATAAACAGATCAAAATCTCTAAACTGCAGCATATGGTTTTTAGTTAAAATATGAATTTTAGAAATAGAATAATAGAACTTAAACAATTGTAATAAGAGAAGCACAGCACAGAAACAAGTTCAGAACAACAGATAAGAAAAATTATCTCTGCTAAAGGTATTGTAAAAATAAATGGATAGAAATGAATCATCTTCGAATTATTGTTTGCGCATAACAGCACACAAATATTTTCGCAACAATTTGGGCTAAATCATTTGGGGACGCTATCACGAGAGTAAAGGAAATCTTTTTAAAATAACACGTTTGCGAAATAGTAATTGAAAGATCTATAAACTGATATATAATTTATATTAGTTTAAAAGTTAGTGGAAATATTGGTAGTTGTGGGGTATGTGCTTGATCGCCACCAGATGATGCAGCGGTACCATCAACAACCGACCCAAAGCTTGCAAATGATAAATTTATTGCCAAAAGTGTCTGAAAGTTGAGAAATAAAAATGCCTGAGGCAATGTATATTCAACAAGTACAGCGAAAGTACAAATTATACCCCCCCCACGAAAATGCTACAAAATTCAAATTAAAAAAAAAAACAGTGAAAATACGACAAACACTGATTCCTCCTAAAATCAAGAATTCCTTACTTAAATCGAAAAATGAAATTGCCTGAGGCAATGTATACCCAACAAATACATTGAAAGTACAAATTATAAAAAAAACCCAAGAAAATGCTATAAAATTCAAATTGTGAAAATACGACAAACATAGACCCCCCTAAAATCAAGAAGTCAGCATTTTCTTGGTTTTTTTTTATTTATATATTTTGTATTTTCAATGTATTTGTTGGGTATACATTGCCTCAGGCATTTTTATTTGTCAATTTTCAGCCCCTTTTGAATAGAAATTTATCACTTGTAAGCTTCGGGCATGTTGATGGTACCCAGCGTCGCCTGGTGTCCATCGAGCACATGCGCCACAACTACCGAAATATTATTTGAAAATATAAAAAAAAGGTTTGCAAACAATCACCTTTTAAAATAACACAGTTTTGAATGAAATATGGCCAGACTGATTTTTAGCAGTTTTGAAAGAATGAAGAATTCATAAAAATTACCTTTTTAAAAAAAGGAAAAACATTTTTGGAGAAAATGATTTAAAAAAGAGGTCCATTTTTAAAAGGAAATAATTTAAAATACATTGATTTATCAGGGGCTGAAATAGAATGTAACAGTATTACATGTCAAAGCAGATTTAAATAGTTGTCGCTTCTAGATTAATCACATCTTCATATTATACGCTATACATCTGTTCTGGACGTGCATAGAAAACAACACTACCAAGTGGCTATCTATATCACTAACTAACAAACGGCGCAATTTTTCCATGGGTAGCATTGGAGAAACAGCACCACATAGTGGGCTAGATTACTGGTAACTGATAATGTAAGCTATATGTGCTTACACATGGCTATCAGTGCCAGCAAGCAGGCAGCTTGAACATGGCTATCAGTGCCTCATGCGCATAGGGTGTAAAACAAGATATTTTTAACTAAGCATGAGGTAGAATCAATTTATATGCCTCGTTAAATTGTTTTAAATATCTCGACATCATAGAATGTATGCCTACCCTCACATTCATACAGAAATGGTTTTATGCGTTACATAATACAAATTTTTTTTTTAACTATTCCTATGAATCGCATTTGCACTCACACATATAATGAGCATAACTAATGTCTCCAACCAGAGTAATATTTATTTTTCTTACCAATCCACTGAAGATATGCTTTGGCTGTCAGCTGGAAATGGATGCACATTGCTTATCACAAAATAATCAATGTATTGTGTTATTTCTACTTTAATTATAATTTAAATCTATGATTATCATTAGCTCTTAAGCAAGCTGTAAAAAGCAAAACTAAATGTTACCCATGAATACAGCCTGTCACACTTTAACTCTTGGGCACTACAAGTAGATAATGAGTTCTTTAATCAATCTAATGACCTTACTGTCAGTATAAACACTATCTCATACCTTCCTCAAATTAAAAATAGATCCGTGAGGAACAGATCATACAAACCAATATAGTAGCATTGGCAACGACCCAAAAATAAGAGCACCCTTTTTTTCGGGGCTGGGGTATGCTAGGACTTAGTCACTACGCATATATAAAAGAACGGGTTTGCACAATACACTATTACGAAATATAGAAATTATCTCATGGTATAGCATGACTATGGGGCGAGGAATTCATCCTCTAGTTCCTTATAAAATATATTTCTAACCAAATATTTGACGAGCAAACTGCTTCATCACTCGTATCAAGATGGTGAAAATTTAATCAATCTTAAACATGCTAACTACTTACCAACTTTCATACGTATCAGAGATTGGTTTTAATTTACACACACAACTATTGCACTGACGTATAAACCAATAATTTTGCATGTCCAAATATGGTTACATGTAAAATAACTTCGTATTGTTAACAGTAAAAAAATTATTAAGAAATGAGCTTAGTTTTCATAATAATTTATACTCCAAACTGGGACAAGGCCATGTCAATATCTCAAACATATACATTGGAAATAGAAAAAACATTAATTTTGTTATAATCAAAACTTAAAGTAATAACCCATTCCATTAAAGACATTTCACACTATACACTCATATACACCTTTCTAAAAATCACTAAGAAAAAGCCATATATTCATACGATAATTGAAGGCATATTCTGGCTACCATGCTAATCTTAAATCTAAATATTTACTAACTTAACTCATAAGTGTAACAACTAATAGAATGCATTAACTAAATAGATTACAAAGCAAATAATCAATAATAAAAATTATGGTCTCTAACATAGTCCTCCTGAATTCCTTGTTGATCCTTGTAGATATAATAATGCCACGAATAATTTTGTGTGCACACATTAAATCCAACAAGTGAGTCCATGGCAAGTTATTTAAATTAATTTTATGAAATAATCCACTAGGTTCCGATTTAATGTTCGATCCAGAAAACATAGTTACTAATCTAAAGTGTTTCATCTAAGAGAATCTCGCTATCCTGTTATATTGTCATACTTATTCAAATGAGATAGTAATTTTTAAAACATCCATTTTATTTTAGACATTTACCATTCCTTCAATTAGGATTTCATTTCCTATTTTCATGTAATTTAAACAAGTTTTATCACAATTTGGAAACGCAAGTTTTTTTTTTCAACATCTTCTGTTATTACCTAAATTTCAATTACATCTTCAATACTTCTTTCATTAATAACTTTTGTTTCGTCTGGTACTAGTGATAGAAATGATATTCCAGGTGGTATTTAACATATGCACTTTATATTACAATTTCAGCTCCGCTCTTCTCTTAATAAGCTTTCTTTTTTGTTTATAACGGTAACAGTCATATTTATCAAACATCATAATTGATTGAAGGGAATGCTAATACAAGTTATGATTTCAATTTCTGATCTGTTATAATAATGTTGGTTATATTGAGAATCACGATGATGATTAATTTTGGGAAGAAAGAACATACCTGATATAAAAAGTTTAAGCACACATTTTATTTTAATAATATACCATTTGATTCAATGTTTTGGATCAGAGATTGGAGCCAGTACAGATGATAATACTTCTATGTTATTTAGATTGGAAATTGTAGACCCTTACACAGGCTCACCCAAGAGAAAAATGAAAAGAAGAAAAATAACTTTTTCCTAGAAAATGTCCAAGTTTTATTATCTTGACCTGTCCATCAAGCTCTGATTCCTGCCGTCTGTCACTTATATCCTAATTTCAATTGGCTACTTCCTATTGTTTTAAAATTACGTGTCTACAGTCCGACAGATATCACATGGCTCTTATGGAATGTTTTCCTGCTTGGAACGAAAATCACCTGAGAGAGCCAAATAAAATTAAAAAAATTGTTTTTAATAATGATAATATTAAAAGAGTATGTAGCAGACTAACTTCGAACTCAAAATTTTGAATGAGGACTTTGTGCAACAGGCTTTCAAACGATACCTCACATGCTATTAAGATTGATGTTTATTTTTATAATTAAATTTTTCATACATTCCCAACATCCATGGTCACACACACACTGCAGTAATTGAAGAATCAATATACTTTTCTGTGGGCTCTTCCAGCTACACCCGTGGACTACATTTCCACTGGGCACTGGTCATTTACCGCAAGCACTGACGCGAGATATCTACTCAAAACTACTAGACGTCTACTGCCGTTGTACTCCAAATATGGCTGCTAATAACTGCCTTCTCTGTGTCGTTCTTTTCAAAATGACCCCCTTTTATCTGTTTGCTTTCTTTTGTTTTCTGGAGTAACTCTTATAATTAAATTGGGTTTTGCTAATTAAATTCCTTCGTTATCTGTTTAATTAGTTTGTTACAATTGATTGCATTTCAAGCTAACGTCTATGATTAAAATATTAGAAAAATTTAAAGATTTAACAATAAAATAATATTTTAGAATAAGACACTTTCGTATGTACGTTTAATTTAAAATGCATATATTATACACACGATTCTGCTCGATCAATTCTAATGCTTTTGCTTAACCCTTAATTCAACACGCAAATTCCTTTTATGGATATTTTATAGCGAATCCTTACTCCCTGAACAGATCTGTTGTTTTTCCCAATTATCGTTTTTTTTTTTTTACTAATTAACGATTCTATCGATCCTGCAAAATAAATATCCTTCCCTTATCTGTTTTACTGATTAATAACTACCCCTTAAATATACTCCATAAATAATCACATGTTCATTTTGACTGTTTAAGACACTTTAGATTTCTTTTACATTTATATGAACGAATAAACTACTTTCATTTCGACCATGTGCGAATGAGATTGCATCATATATTGAATAATTGTTGAAGTTTATCTAAACTTTAATATTTACTTAAAAATTATTATTATCTAAGCATTATCAGGAATTTAATGTATTACATGAGGAAAATTTTTAGCTGAACTACTAGTAGCAATATAAGTTTCAAACTTAGGCAACTTTGATGAAAATCAACAGTTACATTATATTTATTTCTGTCTATGTGTGTGCATACTTCTTACAAGTATCTGTCAGATTATTAATATAAATGCAAATAGATGAAATTAATCATAGAATTAAAATTGAATGGAGTGCTGATATCCTATGTAATTGGAAAAGGGTTTTTAATAGATGTGTTTTATCATTTCTTACACATGGATCTGAAACTTGAACACTTATCAGAAGAGTAATACAAAGAGTTATTGTATTATGAAGTATGGAGAGATGTATATTTGAAATAAGTTGGGGGTTGGGGGAGGGTGCCCAAAAGTGAAGTGCATGATTGAGAAAGTAAATAGATATTAACATATTTGAAAGAAATAAAAAGCTGATATGGAATTAAGTTGGATATGTTATTAGAAGAGATAAAACTTGATGTATATTTGAAGTCTTATACTGGATTCCAAAAGATTGTAAAAGATCTAATAAAAAGACTCCATTAGAGATGAATGAATGCCGTAGGAAACTTTGTTAAATGATATGCTAAAGGAAAATATGGCTAGGAGAAACTGGATTCAATTTGGTGTGATGTTAATGATTGATGATGGTGATAATCCATACTTTTACAATTAACAATAGTCAGCGATTCTCACAAAAAAAAAAAAAAAAATAGAAAATCAAAATAATATCTTAAAAGAGAATTTTGCAATAACTTTGCGAACCATTCTGTGAAACATAAATATGTTCTCATATAAAGTATGCTGGTTAATTATTTTATTTTGATATTTTACAATGTCTTAATTTGAAGCAAACTTTTTTTTGTGAAAGATTTTATTACTTATCAAATTATAATTCTCCATTATTTTCTATTTTCAATCATTTATTTATAATGAAGGCAATTGAAATTGGATTTATATAGAGTCTTCGAGATAAGTTTTATAATGTAAATGTGATCTATGTATCCCGTGAAAATTATTTTCAAGATCATAAAATACTTATTTAAAAAGTCAATTATTGTTCATTTGTTTTTCATGTATAATCCAATAAAAATGTAATTTTATAATAATAGATGCTATAATAGAACATCCAGCAAGTTGAAAAACATTGTAACTTGTCTTATGAGTTTGCCATCATGTTTTTGGAACTTTATTGATCATTCTTAAATTAACACTTTTTAATGCTTTTATTTTAGTTTGATAAGGGATCCATATCTCAACTTCTATGTAATAAATTGGGTAAATAAGAGCTCTATATGCAAATAACTTAGTTTATATCATTGCAATGAAATACTTTATTTTTTAACTTGTTAAAAGCTTTAGCATTATATTGGAGTCCACCTTGATTTTTAAGTTGGATCATATTCTCAAAATGATAGTTATCTAGATTAAAAATGCCGAAGATTTTTTTTTTAATCAGTGATAGTAAATCCAAAATTTTAAATATATTTTGTAGATTGTTTTTTAAAATGACAAGAATAACACAATTAACATTAAATTGTTTATCCAGTAACCAAGAAAAGAAAGTTTTTGTTATTGCTTTTAAATAATTTAAATTAAAAATTTCTCCACCAAATCACATCTTGATGCCTGCTTCATGAAATCAGTTATAAACAATTCCAAAGATCATTGACATAAAAATCAAAACAAAATTGGAACTAGTATACTATGTTTGAAATGATTATACTTTGTTTGAAAATGGCTGCTTAAGATGATGATAATAAATTTCTATTTCATCATGTGAAAATTATATAATACTAATAAATTTTAAGCCACTAAACATCACATGATCACTGTTTTTTATGCTAGCACATAACCGTTATTAAAACAGGCAAAACTCTCCATATAGTAGTACCACTCAGTGCCAACCAGAGTAATCAATGGATGCCAGAAGGCTTGTGCATAAAATCCCCATCTAGTGCCTACTCATCCAATATCCCTAGACTAGTTTCTGGCTTGTGGCCTTCATTATTAAGAAGCTTTGGATCTAATTGCACTGCACCTAGATCTTAGGATCTAATGCAACCCTCCAGCAGCCACCTTTTATTTCTACTTAACAACAAAACTATGAGAATAAAATTGAAAACAATATTTTCAATCTAAGCTCAATAGCTCATATAGTCATATGGGCCTGAACCCAGTTTAGTACCCATACCTTTTGGTATCTTTGGCTCTTTAACAACCATAGCCACCACTATACTTTTAGGCAGGATTGGTGTTAAAACACTAAACGTCATATGATCACTATTTCTTATGCTAGCACATAGCCGTTAATTAAAACAAAAAAATCTCCATGCAGTAGTGCCAACCAGAGTAATCAATGGATGCCAGAAGGCTTGTGCATAAAATCCCTATCTAGTGCCTACTCATCCAATATCCCCAGACCAGTTTCTGGCTTGTGGCTTTCGTCAGTGAGGAGCTTTGGATCTGAGAGCATTGCACTTAGATCTTAGGATCTAATGTAACCATCCAGGAACCATCTTTTATCTCTACTTAATTACAAAAGTATGATAAAATTGACAGCACAATATTTTTAATCTAAGCTCAATAGCTTATATAGTCATATGGGTCTGAACCCAGTTCAGTACCCATACCTTTTGGTGTCTTTGGCTCTTTAAGAATCATAGTCACCACTATCCTATTAGGCAAGATTGGTGTTAAACCACTAAACATCACATGACCAGTATTTCTTATGCTCGCACAATCGTTATTCCATACAGTAGTGCCACTCAGTGCCAACCAGAGTAATCAATGAATGCCAGAAGGCTTGTGCATAAAATCCCCAACTAGTGCCTACTCATCCAATATCCCCAGACTAGTTTCTGGCTTGTGGTCTTTGTCAGTGAAGAGCTTTGGATCTGAGAGCACTGCACCTTGATCTTAGGATCTAATACAACACTTTGTCAGTCTCCTTTTGCTTAGATTGAAAGTATTGTGTTTTTTTATTTTATTCTCATGGTTTTGTAGTTAAGTAGAGATAAAAGGTGGCTGCTGGAGTGTTACATTGGATCCTAAGATCTAGGTACAGTGCTCTCAGATCCAAAGCTCCTCACTGACGAAGGCCACAAGCCAGAAACTAGTCTGGGGATATTGGATGAGTAGGCACTAGATGGGGATTTTATGCACAAGCTTTCTGGCATCCATTGATTACTCGCATTGGTACTGAGTGGCACTGCTGTATGGAGAGTTTTTCCTGTACTAATAAATTTTGGTGGATAACTAATTAATTTTGAACAATGGTACTGATTGGTTATATTAGTAGAATTAAATGTTTTTACCAAATTATTAAAGCAGTATATAAATCACATTTTTGTTCCTGACGCTTTTCTTGTATTTAATCATTGTCTCCAATTAAGAATATCATGTATATCATATCAAACCACTTTTTCCAAATCTTATTGACTTAATATATTGTTTCCCTTTTTGCAACTATTTCTATTATCTCCACAATTCCTTTCTTTCTACTTATACTTCATAATTTCTCTTTCTAAGATTAATACCAATTAATTTTTTCAATAATTCTTTTTTTATTTACTCTTATAAATATTTCCAAATTTGTTTTTTTAACTTGTCTTTTCAATCACATCTTTCATAATACTTGTCTCCCCTTTTGTAATCATCCAAGTCTGATCTGTATAACTTCATTCTAATATAAAATTATTTATTAAAAGCTTTTTAACCATATTGTTACTTTGTTCTCGTTTATTTTTTTAAAATAATTGGGCAGTAGATTGAAATTCCATAATACATAATCATTTAAAATAATATTACATCATAAGAATATTTTTTTGTTTTTATAAACATTCATTATTTTAACAATTTTTTTAAAAATTTATACCAATATTTACAATATTAAAAATAATATCTGTATATTTTTATAGGGAGTAAAACTTTTGTCATATTTATATGAAGAGGCATTAGATGCTTCACACGCATCTCACTACCCATTGTTACTTTTTCTTTTTCATTGTAGTTGCAGCCCCTACATTATGTAAGTATTTTTGTTTTCACATGAAATTAAAAGTTATTTTGAGAATAGTATTCATTGTACATGCTGTTATTAATTGTTTTATTCAAACATATTAAAAAAAAAAAATTCTATTAAAGATAGTTTTATCATAGGAAGGAAAATAATATTTGCATAGTACATAAAAAATATCTCTTGGAACAATTTTAATTCATTCTTTGAATAGAGAATTATAATAGTTGATATTATTATGCAGAGTTTTTAAATTTACAGCAGGAATTTGGTGAAAATCAGTTTATTATTGGTTTTGTATATGTAGCTAACATCTTAATAATGAATGAAGACAATGATATCATTTTCAACATTAAAGAAGTAGCATGATCTTTAGATACATTTGTTAATGTAGAGACAATAGTTATCCTTTTTAATAGTACCTATACAATCATATATATAAACTAAATAAAATTAAAAACATGGAAATTACAACAGCTTTAAATAACTTAGCTGCGTAGTTCAGGAAAAGGAAAGACATTTTGATAACTGAAATGAAAACCTAAATTGGACCTACTATTTATGATGAAAGTCAAAAGTTACTTAATTTACAAAAGTGCAAATGCATACTAGTTTGGCATTTTTTTTACTTTTTTTAGAAATAACTATTTGATAGAACGTTGACGCTAGACTTGACTAAGTTAAAAAGAGGTGATATTTTTTTATCTTAAATAGTTGGAATATTAATGTTGAAAATTGTTAAGCTGTTTAAGGTTTTAGGCTTGATGTCTTGGAGAGAAATGGTTGAATTTACCTATAAAAATTGGTGAATGAAACCTGCTAAAACAAATTATGCTTGAAAATCAATATTATTTAGAGAAATTTATAGTTTTTATAAAGGAAATCTCAGTTGAATAAATCATTGAAGGGTTCAGCACATGTCTGAACTTCATTTGTCTATCAAAACAAATTGTGAATTTTTTAAGATTATGCTTCAATTTATATAGTTTTTATAATCAAATATTGGTTTAAGAAATATGAAAGTGATGTTCTTATGATTTTTGTAATCATCTGATTTAAATATTGAGCTTCAAGATTATAACATTCATGCATGACTAATATAGATTGAGATCATCCACTGACTTCTCTTAACAAAATTTGAGATTTTTTTTTAATTTTGAAGATTGTCTAAATATTTTTCTAATGATATACATATTTCATATCACTAGAATATGAATGATGGCATCTTCATCATAATAATAAAATAAACAATGGATCTCGAATATTTTTGATCAATCCTCGTATATATTAAGCATTTACATTATTGTGAATATTTCAGGAACTTAAATTTTTATTGTAAGTATTTTCTCTGGTAGATATTTAACATTACACTGAGAGGCAAAGTAAAAATTGTTAACTGTGTTGTAACCAATAAATTGATAATTGAAGACTCTTCAGCCATATGCTATTCATTAAAATAAAAATTCATAGAGTTATTGAGAATAAACTGAATAAATCAAATTAAATCTCATCTAACGTATTTTAGGTTTATTTTAGAATATAGTATGAATTCTATAGCTGACAAGAACTGAAAAAAGCATAATGCAAACTATTCACAGCAATGCAGATAAATACTGGACTATGAATACAGAAGCAAATTAAAAATTACTGACTTGAAGATCATTTACTTTTTTCCATTGTTTTTATTCATTTCTTTGAACTTAAAAATATTAAGTAATAATCTTCAAATATTACATTATGCTTGTATGCAAACATTGTTATCTGTATTTATATTTCATATTCAAGATTGCTTATAGAAGAAATTTATATTTTGTTATCTTTTGATACTTTAGACATGAAAGTAGACTATGTATGTATAAAATTAGAATGTAAGTAACAACCGCTCTCTGTGAGCTATGTTTAAACTAATAATCACTCATCAACAAATGAAAAAAATAGAATTATATCATCTATTCTTTACTCGGATGGTATTTAAGCATACATTTATTGACATGTTATAACCCAGAATGTGAATTCTCTAGAATATTTGTATAATTTAAGTAAGACTTAAACTATTCTGAAAACACTTAAATTATCAGAATATAAAAGTAGAGGTGTATTTTTAACAATTCCTAAGCTATGCCTTTATTTTTTGAATGTCTGTTATATATCATCAGAACTAAAAGAATAGTTGGTATAATTCTATTTTTTCATTTACTGTCGGAAGATTATTGTTTTATATATAGCTCATAGAGAGTTTGAGTTACTTCTGTTTCAATTTCAGATATGTTTAACTATGATTATATATAAATAACATATTTATTGTGCTAAGTATATATGTAATGTCTTTAGATTAAATCTCTTTGCAACTATTATTATAAGTAGTTGAAATTCATTATAGTTTTTTGGAATAACTAGGTGGACTATAACTATTGATATTTCAGCAAAATATCATTTGCCTTCCAATGATTGTGCTAATATGCTAAGATATATAGTTTTAAATTAGGTAAAGAACAATGCAAATGTTAACACAATGAATATATTAGCAGATGAAAAGATATATTGAACATTTATTAAAAGTATTTTTTGGATCTTATTTACAAGACTTTAGTTTTGAGTAAATAAGCAATTATTTTATATAGCGCCGTGTTTACAATTGTATTACATTCAAATATCAGCCTTTCAAGCTAATTGAGCACGCGACTTTTGAGAGTGTTAAATAAATGAATACTTTCCTCCTCAATCCAAGATATAGTATTTATGCAGGAATAAAAAGGATCCTCTTATTCCTACAACTCAAATTCTTTTATATGAGCAAATCTGAAGAACTGTTGAGAGCGTGAGTAGAATCTCACTTTAAATTACTATTTACGATGTTTTTTGACTGAATGACGTCGATGAAATTACTTAGAATTTACTAAACGTCATTCTTACTGAAACTTAATTATGAGTAAATAAGCAATTATTTTATCTAGCGCCGTGTTTACAATTATATTACATTCAAATATCAGCCTTTCAAGCTAATTGAGCACGCACCTTTTGAGAGTGTTAAATAAATGAATACTTTCCTCTTCAATCCAAGATATAGTATTTATGCAGGAATAAAAAGGATCCTCTTATTCCTATGACTCAAATTCTTTTATATGAGCAAATCTGAAGAACTGTTGAGGAGAGCGTGAGTAGAATCTCACTTTAAATTACTATTTACGATGTTTTTTGACTGAATGGTGTCGATGAAATTACTTAGAATTTACTAAACGTCATTCAAAGTATTCATTTATTTTAACACTCTCAAAAGGTGTGCGCTCAATTAGCTTGAAAGGCTGATATTTGAATGTAATATAATTGTAAACACGGCGCTAGATAAAATAATTGCTTATTTACTCATAATTAAGTTTCAGTAAGAATGACGTTTAGTAAATTCTAAGTAATTTCATCGACGTCATTCAGTCAAAAAACATCGTAAATAGTAATTTAAAGTGAGATTCTACTCACGCTCTCCTCAACAGTTCTTCAGATTTGCTCATATAAAAGAATTTGTGTCATAGGAATAAGAGGATCCTTTTTATTCCTGCATAAATACTATATCTTGGATTGAAGAGGAAAGTATTCATTTAGCCCATGCTCAATTAGCTTGAAAGGCTGATATTTGAATGTAATATAATTGTAAACATGGCGCTAGATAAAATAATTGCTTATTTACTCATAATTAAGTTTCAGTAAGAATGACGTTTAGTAAATTCTAAGTAATTTCATCGACGTCATTCAGTCAAAAAACATCGTAAATAGTAATTTAAAGTGAGATTCTACTCATGCTCTCCTCAACAGTTCTTCAGATTTGCTCATATAAAAGAATTTGAGTCATAGGAATAAGAGGATCCTTTTTATTCCTGCATAAATACTATATCTTGGATTGAAGAGGAAAGTATTCATTTAGCCCATGCTCAATTAGCTTGAAAGGCTGATATTTGAATGTAATATAATTGTAAACATGGCGCTAGATAAAATAATTGCTTATTTACTCATAATTAAGTTTCAGTAAGAATGACGTTTAGTAAATTCTAAGTAATTTCATCGACGTCATTCAGTCAAAAAACATCGTAAATAGTAATTTAAAGTGAGATTCTACTCATGCTCTCCTCAACAGTTCTTCAGATTTGCTCATATAAAAGAATTTGAGTCGTAGGAATAAGAGGATCCTTTTTATTCCTGCATAAATACTATATCTTGGATTGAAGAGGAAAGTATTCATTTATTTAACACTCTCAAAAGGCGCGTGCTCAATTAGCTTGAAAGGCTGATATTTGAATGTAATATAATTGTAAACACAGCGCTAGATAAAATAATTGCTTATTTACTCATAATTAAGTTTCAGTAAGAATGACATTTAGTAAATTCTAAGTAATTTCATCGACGTCATTCAGTCAAAAAACATCGTAAATAGTAATTTAAAGTGAGATTCTACTCACGCTCTCCTCAACAGTTCTTCAGATTTGCTCATATAAAAGAATTTGAGTCATAGGAATAAGAGGATCCTTTTTATTCCTGCATAAATACTATATCTTGGATTGAAGAGGAAAGTATTCATTTATTTAACACTCTCAAAAGGCCCGTGCTCAATTAGCTTGAAAGGCTGATATTTGAATGGAAGACTTTAGTTTTATAACTTTCAAAAATAATATGGAAAATTTGACTCACAAGATTAGAAGCATTATATTCATTCTTAGTTATTTTTAAAAAGATGCAATTTGTATTTTATTGGATAACATCATGGTAATGGTAATGCAATTCAATTAGTTGCTGAGCAGCAAATACATATTTGAATGAATATAATCTTAGTTTTTTAGAAATAGATTATTAGTTACAAAGTTTTTTATGAATAAATTAAATCATTCAATATACTGTCTAAACCAATTCTTTTCTAAAAACAAAAATAATATTAGAATTAAAATAGAAATATTAAAAATAATATTATATTTGCAGAAAAATTTCATTTGTGTTATTTGTTATTAAATGATGCCAGCAAGTATTTTTTGAGGTCATGTGAATGGTTTTTATAGTAGTGTTCTTGATTTTCTCTGTAGAATGTAGGTGTAATTTGTGATTGCTTTCATCCTCACAGTTTGAGAAGATATGTTGCCATTTTTACTGCTATAATGAATTGTTGATTTATTAACTGTCATCAACAACATATTTTATTACTATTTCTTGATATAGATTTTAATAATAAGACATTAAAAAATATAAACAAAATATAAAAAAAATTTAGAAGGAAAATGAAATTAATATGCAGATTTCAGTATAATATGAGAAAAGTATAATCATAATGTGAAAAAGATTGCACCTAGCTTTACCAAATTCATACAAGATATTAGTATTAATTTTCAAGTGGTTTTATTAATTTATTATTAAATAAGTAAAAATTATAATCATTACTCTTTGTAGTGTTATTGCTTCTTCAAGTTTAAATTTGATTTTTGTTGACATTATTAATATCAATTTTTATTTACAAGTTATTTATTTGCTAGTTTTATTAGAAATTGGATATTGGAAGGAATTTGCCGAGATATTTATGAAGAATTTATGATCACTGTTCATGAAAATTATTTACTTAATCAGGGTATGTTCATTTAATATTATTAACTTAAATGCTATTGCTTTCTAAATGATTTTATTAATGATATTGTCAAGTTGTAATTATTTAGTAAGCACACAGGTATTTGAAATATTATTATGACAAATCAGTTAATGAAGTAAACAGATGTTTTTTTTTTTGTGTGTATCTGTTATAGATAAATTCTATTGGACGGAGGCATTTGTTATGACATCTACAAATATTACAGAATGTGTTCCTAAATTTCTTACTGAATTAGCTAAGGACATATATATCTGTGGCAAATCAGTTAATTTATTAAAACTTTGTTGTCCTGAGGTAAACAATTTATATATTTTATATGGATGCTTTGTATGTATTTTTTTAAAAACAAACATGGACCTTATATCTTGTTCTATATCATTATTTTCAGTTTTTTTATGTTTTGTTAATAATGTTTAAAAATTATCAGACATTACTTCTATTTTATTTCTAAATATTTAATATAATAATTTTGCATAAATATTACTTTGTGCAAACACTGTAACCAAGAAACTATAATCTCATTGTTTTTCAATATTTTTGAGGCTGTTAAACATAAAATTCTATTACAAAAGTTTTTCAGAGTAGTTTTAAATAATTTTTCTGTAAGAGCAATTGCTTGAGCAAATTCTCAAAGCATTTTTATTAAATATTTAAACAAAAGGGTTTTTTTTTTTTTAGTTTTTCAAGACAAGTAGATATATCAGTAAGATTTCCTAGTAATTTTATTTTAATATTTTGTAAATGCAATATGTTAATCTTATAAGCAACAATATGAACTTTTGTTGCTTATAAGATTAACATACTGCATTTATAAAATATTAAAATAAAATTACTAGGAAATCTTACTGATATATCTACTTGTCTTGAAAAACTAAAAAAAAAAAACCTTTTGTTTAAATATTTAAATATGAACTTTTGTCAAGCGTTGGTGGCCTAGTGGTTAGGATAGTTGCTGGCCCGGGGTCAACGCATTTGACATATGAGAAAAAAAAAAGTGAACTTTTTATTTTCCTCATCATTTCTATCTCAAAAACATTATATTTCTATCTATATGATTCATTTATGAATGCTTTTCTAAAAGATTTATTTGAATGTATTTTGATGTATATTCCTGTTTTTACTACTATAATCTCCATTTATTCAAACAATATTTATTTAATAATAGAAGATAATCAGTTGCAGATTCTAAATATCTTTTATTATTACCCATACACGTAGTTTTTATAAGGGAGCTTCTTTTAATGTGTTTAATAATTACTTATTTTATAATTGTGCTCCGAATACAGTAAAGTTTAGATATGACCCAGTTATATATATTTGTTAGGGACCTATCACTGTGTTTGCAAGGCAATAATTTTTAATAACTTGCTTTGTATAAAATACATTGATATTGCTGTAATGAAATTTTATTTCTACTATTTTTTATACAATTAACAAAGTGCTTAAGAAGTAGAGAGGATTATGGCAGGATTAAATAAAAGATCTATTTGCCTGTTTGATCAGTTATGATATTTATATTCATATGTTGTTATTTAGAGAATTGCTGTTATTTGATTAGTGTCAAAATTGTGTTTCTAAGATTAAAGTATTTTTTTTCTGGGGACATTCATTATTAGCTTATATGAGTTAATTCATTTTTATTTCAAATGACTGAATACAGTCTGAACATTCGACACTCATGGATATGCTACCTATATAAAATATATCAAGTATCTGCTGATCATGTGAACTATAAAACACATGATTTATGAATGTATATGTTTCATATCAAGTGTCTTGATCTATGGATTTCTCAATTTCATTAACTGAATGAATGTGCCTTGCTTAACTTTTCATTTTTATGATGATCAATGTTTGACCTTCTAAGCAAATGATTATTAATGTTTGATGTTATTGATTACTATTGTACATCATTGATTCTTTAGTTCTCTAATTTTTATTTCTACATGAATAATTCCATTGATTGGGGGTTTCATGATTTTTGTTGTATTTGAATTCAAATTTTTTTTATGTGAGATAGTTGAAATATTATTCTTTCTAAATTTTTTTTTAATGCTATATATGGTAATCCTAATCCTTATTGTAGGCTTTCAACTTTTATCAAAGAGTCATCTTTTGTAATATGGTTATACATAGATTTTTAATTATTTTAATGTTATAGTAAATTAATTTTAACATTACATATTTCCAAGGATACGTAGTATATTTTTATTTTTCAAATTTGTTATTTGAATCCAGATTGAAATTTTTGATAATAGGAGTTTTTGTTTTGAGAATTAGTATATAAAATTGTCTAGATTTATAATCTTATAATTAATCTATTATATATTTATATATAAATTGTATAGAGGCCAATTATATTATATTATTATTATATTATTTTTTTAGTTAATATATATTTAACTGTAAATATGTAGATGCAGATATGTAAATGTGTTTTGTGAAACATTTTATTTGAAACAAAAACATTATAACATTATTATATTAGATTTTCAAAATGTTTTATTTTTTAATAATAATAATGTATATATGTATTTTATTTAGCATCATATGTGTAATATAAATTCAAAGGCTTTTCCATTTTTTTTATCATTTTCTGATTTGGAAATGAATCACATTTCACAACAAAGTAAAGCTTATGTTAGCCGTATGTTGCAAATTGCTCGTCAGCGAATGCTAACTAGAGAACAAATTCTTCAAAAACAGGAAAGAGATAAACAGCTGTTACTGACTCAAGCTAGAGAAACTGCTGTTAAAGAATTACAAAGATTGCAAAGTACGTATATTTATATATGTCTGAAGGTTTGTAATGATGGTATATTATAAGATGTGTTATGTTCGACTATTTTCATCATTTATGAGTGAATGTACAGAAAATTTTAAACTTTATTTAAACTTTCCAAATACAAACAACTTGTTAGTAATAATACACAAATAGACAATACAGGTTAGTAATTACACAACGTTTTGAGTAGTATTATTCTCCACTCTTCTTCAGGCGTTGCTGGCCTATATGCACAGTGACAATATTCACTTAGAAGTTGAACTCGCATCTTTAGATTATTGAATATCAAATTTTAAGGCAAACACTCTACCAACTGAGTTATTCTGTCAGAGGCAACATATAGTAGAAATTTGATATATTTATATATGAAGGTTGGTTCAAATCCTCCTGAGTCCTTCAATTTTTTTTTTTATAACAAGTCTTATTATTATTATTATTATTATTTTTTATTTTTTCCTAAGAGCAAGATTAATTAGAGGCTTCCATACATTGTGTAGTGCCACACTGGGTTGACTTATAGGATTATTTACCATTGTCATATGAGCAGCTTCCTTGAATTTTCTTCTATGCATTTTTTCCTTTTTATCCAATATCTTTGTATTTTTCCACTTAAGCATATGGTCATTAGTACATACATGATCTGCTATGATAGACAGATCTGTTTTTTTCTCTTTTAACCATTAGTTTGTGCTCCTTCAATTGCTGCTCAACAGGGCGACAGGTCTCACCAATGTATTTCCTTCCACATTCACATGGTATTTCATAGATGCAGTTTTTGTTCTTCAGCATTTCCAGTTTAGGCTTAGTAGAAGTAAGCATTCCTCGAAGGGTGGTATGGCTTTGGAAAGCAGTTCTAATGTTATATTGACTGCAGATTTTCTTTAATTTGTCTGCCATTCCTGGTATGTATGGATACATTACTGTACCAATAACTGTTTTCTCTTGTGGTGTCTCTTTGTGTTGTTAATTGAAGGTTTTTCTGATGACTGCTGATGGACAACCATTCTTCATAAGCATTTGTTCTATGTGAATCTTTTCTTTTTCCAAATCACTGGTTTCTGAACAAACCTCCTTTGCTCCGTTCCATAGTGATAGTACAATGCCTTGTTTAGTGCGTCTTGTATGATTGGGTGTATATGCCAAGTATTTGCCAGTGTGTGTTGGTTTCCTATACACTGTTGTTTTTAGAGATGAAGTTTTGATTGTCAGTTTTTATTTGATTGACATTAATGTCTGTTTATAACAGTTTAGTAATGCTGGTAATTGAATTTATATCATGTAAAATATTAATATCTAGATTCTTAAGTTGAAAACTAATTAAATATGAGTATCAATATAAATTTGTCTTTTTTTTTTAAAAATGTATTTTAATATTTGCTATATTAATGTGGTACTCAAATGTTGATTGCCTGTAAGTATAAGTTGAGCTTTATAATATTCTCTATTTGATAATATAAATTTATGTATATATTATGTTAATGGTAATAAATTGTTTTATAGATAACCAAACTTACAAAAAAATAGCAAATTATAGATCAAAGTCATTCTCTATTGATTGTGCTCTTTTTTATTTTTCGGTAGAATAATTTCCGTAATTCAGATTCTTATTTTGATTTATATACATATAAAAATATAATAATTGAGATTAATCTCCATAATACTGTAAAAAAAAGTTTGGCTTTTGACTAATATTGTTGTAGGGAACAATGAAAATAAAGGAATTTTTCCATGATTCCTAAAAGTTTTGGCTTATTTGCACTTTTAAGGTTAGTGAGTTGAAAACAATTTAGTTTGATGGGCCACAGCTGTTATGTGTTCAAGGGGTAGTATTGCATATGCTAATTGCAAACAGAATTTAACAAGAGTTTAACATTTTCCAATGAAGGATTTATTTTTTTATTTTATGATTATAAATAATGGCTAGCACTAATATATGTACATTGCATACTAGATTAAATCTCCCAATTTATTAACATAAACTCACCATTGAACATTTTCAGAAGTTGATTTCTGAATAATTTGAGCTTATCTTTTTGAAAGAAAGTGTTATGTTATCATTTGTTGCATGTGCCCTAAATTGAGGAAACCATACACACAAAGAGGAATATATATTTTAATGTGTACAAACTAATTTATGTTACTTCATTAGTTTCTGGATAGATTAAACCATTTTGCATTGCAGTTAGATCTATTATGTCTGTTATGTATTTCATAGTTAGGCCATGAATTTTTTAAATAAAGCTCTCCTAGCAAAATTTGAAAAAATTCAAAATGCTTTCTGGACTTAAGTATGTTGAATAGGTACGACACTAGAGGCATCCATTAATACATTTTATAATAGGTTCCATTGCTTTGCTTATGTCAATTTCAATTTAGGCATTTTATCATTACTGTTATTAAATATATTTTAATATGATTTGATGAACATGTTGGTTATTACATTTTTAAGTTTTTAAACTCAGATTGCTTATTGTTCAGTTTCTTTAACTAGAGTTTTTACAAATAAAATTAATTTGTAATAAAGTTAACATCCATGATTAATTTGTCTATTGTAATCAATATTCCCATTAATGAAGAATTAATTTAGAAATGTTAAAATAGATGGTATGTTTTATATTTGAACTATGAATGTATGCAGATAGTTTATTAGAATTATATTCATCTATGTTGTTGTTTTTTGCGACAAATCAGATAAAATTAGTTGTACATTTGTTCAGTACACCAATTTAAAATAAACTTGATAATAGGCAGCAAAAATGTATAAAGCTGTATCTTAAAAATTATTGCTGTATATAGAAAGGCTTCATAGTGCAACAATGATGAACTCACCTGCTATGTCTACAACCTGGGTTCAAATCCTGGTTAAACAAATTCAGAATTTTCCCATATATTTTTTTTTTTCCAGATAACAATCAATAATCAATCTAGCTAGTTGGCAAATAGATATTTAGCTGTTCTTAGATAGAAGAATAAACAAGAATGGAAAATTATTCAAATCCTCATTATCTAGTAATTGGTAAGCCTAGAGAGTATTAATTTTTTCTTTACTGATGGACTATTAAAAGAGATCTTTGCTGTGCAGTAGTTCAAACTAAAAATTTATTTTTTTCTATGTTTGTGAAAAATATGTTTGTAAGTATGCTTTTGGGCAATTAAATAATTCAAAATTTACAAATATTTTGTTAAATAAAATATTTGATTTGCATTGTGGAATTAGTGCTATGATAAAGTGTCTGATTCAGTAGCTGAAGATTTCCAGATAGATTATCACTTGAAAAAAAAAATCAATTATATTTATTGAATGGTACCCACTGTATTTAAACTGTTGCTTTGGTGCTCAGTATCCCATGATCTTCCAAGCAACCAGCCATACAATTATTTATATTTTGTTGCAAAACTATAAAATTCATTTGTACACTTTTTTTAATATCATTTATCGTAATTATTTAGTTCTAAAAGTTTTTGCTTTATAGATAATCTATTTGAAAAAAAGAAAGCTGAAGATGCTAAAAAAAGACAGCATTTTCAAGAATTGAAAGAACAGATGCAACAAGACAAAGAGGTTAATTTAAAATTATTTTAATTTTCAATATATTTTTTTAAGTTCAGTAATAAAAATGTATGTCATAAAATGTGAAAATTCAAGGATTAATCAAAATCACTTTTGTTGTAAAGTAATACTGATAAGTCTAATATACATATATATTAATTAAATATGATTATTATAGCTTTTTCTTTTAAAAAAATTTTTTTTTCTTTTCCTTAAAATGTCTTAGAATGTTAGTAATGACAATAACATAATCATCAATTCTTCTAGTTCTGGAAAGCTTTAAAAAATTTCTGAAAATAAATTTTCGAAGGAAGAATGAAATCTAGGAACATCAGCCTTATAGACTTATATAATAACAAATTGTAGGCCACAGATTTTATTCTAGGAAAAAAAACATGAATTTAAAATTAAGTTAATATCCCCTTTGATGATTTTAAAAACAAGAAATAGTCTGTACTATTAAACTTGAAATTATATGTTTTTTTTTTTCAATAATGGTGTTATATCAGTACATTTGGTTTCCCTCTTTAGTTTGAATCTAGATGTGTTAATTTCTTGAAAATTTTAGCATAATAAATCCTTTTTGTTTTTTATGCAATAAGATTTAACGAAATGTAACATTAAGAAAATTAATAATATTAATAAATAAATTAAAATTATTCAAACTAAATTGCTTCAAAACTAAACAAATTCTAAGATCTGTTAATCAGAAACCATATTAGATACCTGTATTAGCATGGAAAGTTTGAAAGCATCTACTAAATTTTGATTGGGTATAGGAGGCCATAGATATTATTGATATTTGCAAGTTTTTCATTTTAGTTTGGGGGGGGGGGGATCTATTTAAAGAAAAGATGCATTTGTTATAAAATGGCTAGAGCAAATATATAATTCTAATGTTTGTATCATTTTTTAAAAGCATGAAAGTTTAATGGTTGATCTGCACTTGCTATCAGTAAATATGTACTGTATGGAGAATTTTGTTTCTTTGATAAAGAGTACATGCATAAGTTAAAATACAGCTTAATAATTTGATAAATAAAAGTTATGTTCTAAGTAACATTTTTTTTTTAAAGACTGATGGCTTCTCTTAACGCAAATGTTTTCTTCAACAAAACATAGATTGTCTACATTTTAATAAATAGATACCATTATTTACGATATTTATGGATTAAGTCAAATAGAAATTGATATCCAATCTTTGATTTATTTCACAAAATTAACTTTTATTAAAGAACTGTCTTTGACTCGATTGTAACTTTATGACAATAATTGAAATACTCAATTCCATAACCCAAAAATTTTTATTTTCAAGATAGAAATGGTATTATTATTTGTGTTATTATATATTATAGAAAAATTCCGGCTTCTTTTGTCTTCTTGAAGTTGACCATCTATTAAGTATGATTCAACATTCTTTGTGTCAGTTATAATTCAGGAGACCTTATGAATATGATTGAAATAATCAATTCCATAATCCAAAAAATTTTATTTTCAAGATAGAAATAATATTACAAAAATATAGGAAAATTCGGTGTTCTTTTGCCTTCTTGAAGAGTACTGGGCTTTAAGTATAATTCAACAGAATAGTAAACCCCTGCTAAAGCTAAGATCAAAAGATTTTAAAAATTGTAACAAAAACTTATGTATCAAAAAATATCTATTGTGTGATACTTATTAAAAATCACTTTGCAATTTCTAATATGTAATGAATATTAACTTCCAATGCATTTATGTTTCATTAATTATGAAAAGGGTTTCAGTTATATATATATAAATATCATCAATGATTAATGCCTTAAAATTTTTTACAGCAATTTCTTTTTTATTTGTAAAGTTATATGGAATCATCAGAACATTAAAAGTACCATAAAATGATTTAACTATTTAAAAATTAAATCAGGAATGACACATTCCAAGTTAAATAATTATCTTAGATTTGCAACAAAATCTAGTAATTTGTAATTAAGGATTTATGAAGAATATTCGTTCACTTTATGGATAAATATGAAAATAAATTTTGGTTAATCTATCAGATTTGCACTGGTTGAGGATAGTACAATTAATGAAAAGAAAATTGAAGCAATGAATAATTTTGTTTAATTGGATCATTGAATATCAACTAAAGCTAATAAAATAGAAGAAATAAATAGATTAATGAAAATAATATAGTTTGTATTTGGTAGACTGAATTTTATATTTAAAGAAATTATGCCTCAAGTTAAAAAAAAATAAAAAAATCTTTTAATCAATGTATCTTGCTTGTTTTGATTTATGATTATCAAATGTGAATTTGGATTTTAAAACAAAACTTTTAAAAGACATGATGTTAGGAATGACAAGAAAAGATAAAATAAATAAATGACTTTTAATTAAAACTACTATTACTGATGATGTTATTATAAAAATTAAAATTTAAGTGTTGTTGGGCTGTGCACATTGTACTAGGACAATCATCAATTGGATATCTAGAGATGAGAATTATTCTTTGAAAATTTTTTAGATAGATATTGAAGCCAATAAATTTTATTATTATGGAAGAGAAACTTGTGATAAGTTTTGTGGAGCAATATTGGAGAAATTTTTATCCTGCAATGGAGTATGTATTAATGACAATTAATATGACTGTAGATTTGATATCCAAGATTTTTTATTATTGATGATTAAATAATTTCTCTTTTTAAGTATTTCTTTTATTTAAGAACTCTTATTTATATGAAATTATTTATGAAATAAAAAAAAAAGAATGGAGAAATATGGAGGTTGTCTATTTATAAAAAAAATATAACATTATATTTTTTAAATTTGTAATATGATGATTGTATATAAATAAGTATAATAATTACTCATTTCATAATATTTTAGAAATTTTACAATTGTTTTATATAGCGTCGTCTTTTGGAAAAACAAAAGCAAGCTGAAAAAGATGCAAGATATGCTCTGGATGAAACCAAAATAGATTATCCACAGATTAGTCTTGTTCCACGAGTACATAGTTATAAGTATGGAAAAAATATTTGCTATAATTATTTATGATGTTAACATTAATGTGTATTGGTATTAATTTATTATTTATTTCATTTTAGTGATGAACTGTTAACATATTATTCTCATGTGAATGTAGAAATTGCTCACCGTGAACAACGACTTCTTTGGAATGTTAAAAGGCAAAAAAATGATTTTGCACGCAAAGTATTTTTAAATACAGAAGAAGAAAATTTGCAAGAAGCTTTATTGACATTAAACTGTAAAAAGGATGAGGAAATTTTTAAACAATCATTTTTTGACTCTCATTTGCATGTATCTTCTCAAGAAGAAATACTTGGTTTAAATGCTGAAGGTGATCCATCTGTAACTGACTTTTTATCAGATATTTCAAATCTTCCTAATTGGGCTCAAAAAACTCTGATAGGTAGTGCTACTGTGACCATTGAAGAAGTACCTCCAGAACTTGTGAAAAAATTCAAAGCTGCTCGTGAAAAGCATGAAGGATTTGAGGAAATGCCAAAGTGGGCTCAGATTAGGTTATTATCTGTTGAATCTAAAATAAATATTGACTGTTTGGCTTCTGAATATGATAATAGAAATATTTTACTTTTAGATTCTAATTCATCTGTACTAGAAATTCCTGAAAAACCTTTGGAAGATCATAAGATTGCTAGAACAGATAAAATTTTTTGTGGGATTTCTACATTATCTGAAGAGCAAAAACTTAAACCTCCAATGATTAATAGAGAAAGAACTTTTGTAATAGAAAAACCAAATGTAGATTTAAATGTGGTTGAAATTAGTCAGACTATTGATTTGCAATCAATGCCAGATCCAAATGAAATAGCTGATATAGTTACTAATGAAAAATTTCAAAAAATAAATAAAGTTGACTCATTGGAGCAACATTTTGAAGAAACTGCAAACATTTCTAAAAATGTTGAGGATAATTTGCAAACAACAATAGATGTTTTAGAAGCAAAACCACATGAAATCCAAGAAAATATGGTAATGTTTTTTTTAAAAAAAGTTTTTAACATATTATATTTGAATTTGTTTATTTGTCAAAAATAGCTTTATTGAATTTTTTTATTTTATTTGGTACTTTATGATTATGCATCTGAATAAAAAGTTTTTAAATATGTCATAAAACTTGTGAGGGTTTTTTTTTGGAATGCTAATGTTATATTTATGCCTGTATTACAAATATATAATTTTGTTTGCCATATAAAATAATATCCTGAATTATTTTTAACACCTATGTAAGAATATGTTTGTTTTCAATTCTTATATTTGCACTCCACATGTAACATATAAGGAATTCTCAAATAATCTTTTCTACAACTTATTCATAGTCTGATTTATATGCAAGTTGGAAAAAATATAATTTTTTCTTATATAAAAACAATTTATATTATTAGAAAAATTTCTAACAAATATAAAATAACGGAGTTTTATAATTAATACATTTTATTTTGCTTATGAAGATATTTCCCTTTTCTCATTCTTTTTAATGATAATACAATAAAATAAAATTAATTTACTGCAAAAATCGAGTTTGTTTCTGATAAAAATACCATTTTCGTAAATAAAACAAAGTAATTTATAATTAAAACTCTGAATAGTATGATATATTTAGAATGTTTTGCACAATTTATTTACATATACAATATATATATATATTTATATTGAACCGGATTGATCTCCGTTTCAAGGATTTTACTGTCAAAATTAAAAACTTAAGGTTTGTTAAATCTTATCTAATGTTAAAATTTTTTTTATTATTATTTAAAACACATACGCGTTTATATTTATTTTGATCATTTTCATGTTTATAAAATTGATTTTAAAACAGTTTACTTTCACTACTTTGTTTATAAAATTGATTTTAAAATAGTTTACTTTCTCCGCCTGTTTTAATCAATTTGATTAAAAACAGGCAAGCTTGCTAATTATGTATTCCTGTTGTTTTTATTTTAATCATTTTTAAAGTTAATTCTAAAAAAAAAGGCGGAGGTTTAATTGTGTTGTTGTTTTTGTTTCAATAATCCCTGGATGGAATTCTTAAATTAGATTGAGCGGGAAATTAATATTTGCCCTGCCTGAGATATAGAATGAGAGATTAGTGAAAGTTTTTCACAGGAAATGTAGCGAGGCAAGGATAGCCCGCCAATTTAGAGAGATAGAGGAGATTCAGTAAGAGGATACACACTTGGATTATTGCCTGCTGAGAGTCACACCGTTTTGGATAGCAGTTCGGACATTTAATTTCTGCTAAAAACTTAAACCATTATCGACAAGCTTCGTTACTGGGCAAGATGTCAAAATTTACCGCTATGAGTTTTGCCATCATTAGAATGTCTTGCTAATTTAAACAAAGGACGGAACCATGCCTACCAACTCTCCTTCAGTCATGCCCTGAGCCTCTAAAATAAACACTGCCTCTACCTTGCCGCTGTCAAAGGACCTGAAAGTGGACTAAAGATAAACGTGCGCACTCCATACGAACTGTGCTTTGTCGTAAGATGAAATTTTCTTTGATTCTTTCCAGGGTAAATTTCTTTTCATTAAATCTCCGCTCAATCTAATTATAAATCTATTCATAAATTAATATTTAACTTCATTTTGATTAGCTATATTTATTCTCTTTTATTGTACTTTGCCATGTGTCTTGGAATCTTAGTTTTAAGATTCCAAGTTTGCTTTCACTTGTTGTTTATTGGAGAGTGACGTGAGTTTTTCTATTTTTATGCCTAACTTTTACTAAATGCTTTGGCAGTCGTGTATATTTTGAATGATTACCTGTAATTATTTTAGTAGCCCGAATTAATTTTAAATACTGTGTTTGCGCTTTTGCAAACCACCAAATCTTTTGGCTGGTGACTTTATTTTCATAGTCTTCGTTTCTTATATCTCTGAAAGCGGAAACTATAATTGTTTTTGCTTTGTAAAATTTTTTAGCCACCAGCAGGAAGAAAATATTTATCCCTTTTGTAAATTACAGGTGAGAGAGACTTTCACTGCTAAAGTATTTATAGCTTTCCTATTTTCGTACTCGTGCACTCTCCAATAGATTTATTTTGTATTTACTTGTATAGCTGAAAATTTGTCAGAGCGTGTACTCACAACTTGTGTCGTAAATTTATTTTTTAATTATAATTATTGGTAATTCATTTTCGTTAAATGCTGGGGCAGACGTAACTGATTTTCTAATAATTTACTTGTCTCCTATTGAGGCCATTAATTCTTAGATTAGTTTTGCCAATCGTTTGGTTGGAAAGTCGCCAGTTTTATTTATTTGTTTTCCATTCATTCTGAAGCATATTTATCGTGGTTCTTGAGGTAAATCAATCATCTTTGCTTTGAACATGGTTTTAAGATGCAGCTTCTACTAACATATGACATTTTGGGTCCCGACACATTTTTTTGGGGGCCTAGAAAAGCTCGCTGGCGCTGGTTTCGTTGATTTATTTCAAGAACATATTGTTTTCATACCTGTGAATAGGAGGGCCAACCATTACGCGACTTCTCTTCTGCTGAATGAAATTGCTTCCTCCCTGTAGAACTCATTATTAGAGGGTCAGTAAGTCTACCAGAGCAATGTGTTTAATCTTTCTAGTACATGCCTGAGATAACCCTATTGATTTTCGGGTAAACTTTTTCTTACAAGTTATTTTGCTCATAAATAAAAGTTAAAATTTGTTTAAACTTAATTTGGCTGACGTTTGTCTTTGTGATTTGTTTTCTCAACTGTCTAAACAATATTTAAGATATCTTGTTTCTCCCTGAGTTTAGTTCGGCACATTTTGCTTCGCATATCCTGTCCACCCTTAAAATAAATGTCTAGTTCCGAGTTTCGGACTAGTGGCGCCCTCGTGGTCAGTATATGCGAATCTTAAAGCTTTCTCCCGTTACAATATATATAATAAATACATGTAACTATAACAATAATAGTTTGTATAGTTATAACATTTATTATGTCATAATGACATAAAATATTAAAAAGTGTTCCAGTTTGTCTTTAAAACGATGACATATTTTATTAAATATAACATTGTTATCAGCAGTGACAACTCGCAAATGAGTATGATCATTGTGCAAACTCATTCTAAAAATATAAACATGTCCATATATGTAATGTGTTAATCCATTAATGTTTGTATTTACTACGTTATGATATTATCTTTTTAACTTCTACAGCAAACTTTTTTTTGAAAGACTTCAGTATTTTTCTCAGTTATAATTCTCCATTGTAGTTTATTTTATATCTTTTCAATGAAAGTAAACAATAATATAATTTTGTAGTGTCTTTGATATAATGTTTCTAATAAACACATATAATCTTTCTTTAAATCTGGAGTTCATCAAGATGAAGTGTGATTTCCATGTAGTGGCAATTTGTATTACATGATAATGTATGCTATTTGCAGGGTGAGCTGTTGGAAGGCTGTATATCCATCAATGATGAACAAAAATAGAAATTTTAATTAAACAAAGTATAATCCTTCAGTTATTAGTAACAGTAAATTAGCAGACTTAAGAATTAAAAATCAGTGGATCAATTCTCAACTAAGCACAGTAAAAAAAAAAGACTCAGTATATATTTTTCATTATAAGCCTAAGAGAAAATGACAATGATAGAATAGGCAGAGCAAAATATAAATTTAAAAAAATTGAATTTATATTTATCCTTCTGGTTGACTATTTTGTCTGGGCTCATAATCAGTTATACTGAAGTGGTGGGTATTTAAACATAAAATTAGATTAAAAAAAAAACATGGAAATAATTATTAGCATTCTTCAATGTTTACAAATATAGTCTAAAAATGTCTGCTTCTTATAATCCGGATGACTTACCATGCCTGCAGATTGTCATTTAAACAATAGAAATAATTGTCATTATCATTATTGGTAAAGGAATAAAGGAAAGTATTGCAATTTTTTTAAAAACAAAAAATATGATTCTGTGAAGTGTGCAAACTTGGCTTGATATAAATTATAGCTAAGAAATTGTGAAGGTGTGAAATTCATATAGCTACTTTTAGTGAAACTCATCTTCTAAGGAAAAACAAATTAACTGAACTGATAGATAGTTGAAGGTGATTGAGTGAACAGAACTGCATGATGGTTTATCTGGGAACTTAACTGTCTTTTAGTCCTTTGAATCTCTAGATATATCAATGAAAGCATAGTGATAATAAATTAAATTATCCCTATTTTATTAATTTTGAAAATGAAAGTTTTATTTCTTATCAAATTGTATTATTGTATCATTACCAATAAAAGATTGAATTTTTCTTCTTGACAACTTTGGTGCATATGTTAGGAAAAACAATTAACTAAGGCCTAAAGGTATTTGAAATAATGCTATTAGTTCTTTAAACTTTATTTTGTTATTGAATTTTTGTGCAATACATGAATTAATTATTGTAATTATTTTGTTTAGATATAAAATTGCTATAAAGGAACTTGAGTGCATCAACATTCAAAATGTTGACATCTTAAGAATTATAGTAAGGTGGTCAGAATTTAAAAGAAACCAACAATATATAAGGACTTATGTGTGCAAATTATTGAACATATAGAATAGAGGGGGAAAAAGTTATGTAAGGCTATATTAAGAATTGTGTTTAGCGATTTGAAATTTCAAATTCATTTTCATAATTACCTATTATATTCTTTGTTGTAGATTTTGTTTCTATGCATTTTCAAAGAATGTATGAACAAGATTACTAAAATGGCCCTTGTGAGTGGAGAATAAAATATACTGATAAAGTTACAAAGTTCTTCAAAATATTAGTATAAATTAAACATATATAACATTTTAAATGTATATATTTTATTTAAATCTATATATTTGATATTTTATTTAACTTTGTTGTCATGGATGTCCATAAACAACAATTACTAAAGCAATTAATTGTAATTAATGTTACATGCAATATAACTTCAGAGAAAGATTTGGATTGAAAACTCTTTGTTACAACATATAATACATGTGCAAAGTTCAATTTCTTGTAATAATGGAATAATCAGTTTTTTAAAAGATCAAATTATTAAACATTAAACCAATAAATATTAAATAATTTATCCAGTAAATATTAAACATACAATAATTCAGTAATAAACTATTTATTTTATATAGCGCAATGTTTATAAACTGTAATATTAATAATCAGTATTAAGCTATTGCACATGCGCTTTGTAAATTTTAACAATAAATGAATACTCCCATTTCAAACACAAGATAAGTCTTTGGAAAAGATAGAATGAATCCTATCTTTTCGAACCCAAACGCTTATGTATGGGCAAATCTTAAGTATTTGCAATGGGAGTATTCATTTATTGTTAATAATTCAGTAAATATTTTACTTTCATATTTTCTTTACTAAACAGTATAAAATTTTTAATTATAAATTTTGTAATCAAGAACTTGAAATATTTTTTTTTAAATTTAATCACTAAATATTTTTTTTTTAAATAATTAATTTAATAAAATATTAATTTAATAATTTGTAAGTTATGAATTCTACAAACTAGCATTTAGCAAATAAGGTAAAAAGTAAATGATTTTGTGAGAATTTAATTATTCAATATTATATCTCTCTCCTAGCTTACATTTAATATTTGCTTTAATACCAGTAATTTATTCTGTATCATTCTATTGTAAAATCATTTATGTAAGAAGAGTTAAGCAATTCCTCAGAGTAATTTTTAGATTGTAACCTTTATCAATAAAAGAGTACTGGGTTCCCAGCTTGATGATGAAATGAATATGTGCAATTCAGTACTTACCGATAAAAGCCAAATTGCTAGAAAATAGTTTAGGAATCTGGTTGATACTACCATCAAATGTTATTAGTTATTCATGCTTACGTACATGATTAACAAGTGAGTTAATGCATTTAATGCAACTAATTTATATTATGAATGATCATTAATGACTTATTAATATATAATTAATATTATTATCACATTGCTGTAAGAGCAGATATTATCATTACATAAATATCTTTTTAATTATAAATTTATTATAAAAACTAGACATGATTTGGATTATTGTTGCTGTTCAAAAATAAACTGGTTTAAAAGCCTTAATAAATCTTATTTTAAAAACGGCAACAAAAAACCTTTTTAATTTAAAAAGTTGATCTAGACTTTTTTTTTTAATAAATTGTTTTAAATAATTTGTTAATTATTTTAAATGTTTTAATGTATTGCAGCTTTTCACTTTATCAAAGTGTTGAAATAATCTGTTAAAATTTTTTTGTAAAATTCTCTTTTTAATTTAATGTAATTGTAATAAGTTTTAAAAAATGATACATTTTGAAAATTAATACAAAATTGAAAAACATCTTAAAACTTTTTAAAAATGCATTTTTAAAAAGATCCTTACTTTTTGCTAGTTTTCATGTATTTTTATAAAAATATTTTTGGGTAACTTATCTACATTTCTTTTGTATTATTTCTAGTATAAAGACATTTCAATGTCCTTTAATTTGTTAAAAGTATATATGATTGCATGGATTTAAGGTTGTTTTTTTTTTCTTTCATATTTATATAAATAGTCATTTAAATGTTTAAAGATGTATAAATTAAGATACCCAAACCTCACTGCCTTTCAACAATCGTTAGGGCTAAATAACAAGTCACTGATACGTAAATCAAAGAACTGGTACATCGAGTTCAAATACATAGATTTTCTGATAAAATTAAATCTAGACTCCCTTCCTACAAATCACTTCTTGGTCACAAGAAGAAGATTCTCCAAGCTCAATACGCTATGTCAGCTGTGCTCAACTGCAGACGAAACTATCACTCATCTTTTGTATTTCTGTCCTTATTTAAGCTCACTTAGATCCTACATATGCCAACAAGTGTCCTTTGATCACAGATACTCCCTCTGTATCGAAAATGCTATCAAGACAGGAGTTTTTTCCACCATCAGAACGTCCATATTCCTTACATTTGCGCTCTGGCTCACCAGGTGTGAGCACATCTTCCGGTGCTCAGACAATAATGTTAAAGGCACCTATATCAAAATTTTGACAAACTTTCGTGACAGAGATCGACTTCTGGCACCCAATAGATTACACACTGAATCCTGGGCTGGTATCAACCTGTCCTAAGAAAATGAAATACCCCTCAGCTTCACCTGTATAAAGAGATAATAATGTCTAACATCAGTATTTAAGTCAAAACTCAAGTTTATATAGACACTTTTATTCATGTATTTTTTTTTAGCTAATAAAATTTTATTTTTAAAAAAAAAAAAAGTTTAATATTCATATTTCTCTATTTTTATTGTGCTTATTTATATTAAAAAACAACTAAAAAAAAAAAAATCAGAGTAAAAGATGTCCTCATTCTGTTTCTAATTAATAATAAAAATGGTATTTTATACTTTAGATTTTGAAGGTTCTTGTGTAATTTTAAATGCCAATTTTTTTAATATATATATAATACATCTGATAAATGGTAAATAAAAGTTTGATTTTTGATATATATTTTTTGTTATTTGATTTAAAGTTGTTGTTTTTTAACTAAGTCCATAAAGATATAAGAAGAATCATAATTTATTACAAATAAGATGTTTCTTATAATAACTCAACAATAAAAAAAATGCATCTGTTGATCTTTTTTGTGTTGAATAGATACATATCTTATAATGATAAATATGTTTAAAGTACATTGCAATAAAATTTGAATGACTAAACTTTTAAGTGCACTTTTTTATTGCTCTTTTATTATATACCCATCAAAATTGTTGAAATATTTAAATGCTTATAGATTTTATAAAACTTTCTTGAAATTTATATTTGAAGAATTATATTTCCCCCCTGAAATTTTACACCCCCCCCTCCCCGCCTAAAAAAATTGTATATTTTTATGATTAATTATTTTTTATTTTATTAATAGATTGTGCATCACTTTAACCAAGAAATAGAAGAAAATGCACATAAAAGTTTAATTAAAATGAATATACACCAGCATATTTTATTAGAATCTGAGGAAGAACCCCATAAATCTTCAATAAAACTTGTATTGAATAAACATTCGTCAAATGAGTCCAATGAAGAATCCAACAGCAGGCATATCAAGATGACCACTAAGCATCATCTATCAGATGAGTCTTTTATGAAATATCCCGATGAACCAAAATCTTCTATTAGATTATTTGTTGGTAAGCATTGCAATAAACATTCTGAATTAAAACATACTTTTCGACCATCAATCAAACTTTTTCCTAAACAACATTCTTCCCAAGAATCTGATCAGAGATTTGATCTTCGTTTTAATTATGAATCTGCTGAGTCTGAAACATATATGAGTAAAAAACAGAAAAAAGAAAGTGATAATCTTAAAGAAGTTTTAATAAAAGATTTAAATATAGAAGAGAATTCAGTTTGTCAAGATCAGATAATGATTTTAAATGTATCTTCAGAAGATAATGAAAGTGTGGAAGAATTTAACGAAAAATTTAAATCTGCTATAGGTAATGAAGTTTTTTTTTTTTTTAGTTAAGAAATAAATATTTAATTTTTTAAAATAGATTTTATATAAAATAAATTAATAAATTTATATGCATTGATTTATATATAAATTATAATCTTGATTATCCAATATAAATATCAATCAGTGACAAAACATAAATATAATTCATTAATTATTTTAACTTTAGTACTATTATTTGAATTATTCAAACAGTGCATTTTATTAAATTATATTTGCTTTTCATGGTTTAATGGAAAGGAAGAATGATAGCTTTTAGAATTGAATATTCATGGATTATGGAACTCCAACTAGTGCTTGAACTTCTTATAAATTTCCAAACAATAAATCATTAGATTATTTTTTAATTAACCTAATTATAGAAAATGCATTTAGTATACAGTTTTACATTACAATCAGTTAAAATACAATCTTTAAAGTATAAAAGATAAATGAAGCAGCATTATCATTTAGTGCAAAATAAGATTTAGCAATGGAAATGTCATGAAAGAGATTTATTACATTTTTTTTTTTTGTTAAACAAACAAAAAAATTTAATGATTATTAAATTAAATATTTAGATAAATCAATCAATATAATACTTCTGTTAATACAACTTATAAAATACAATATAACAATTTGTCAATTGCTAAAACAGAGAATCATTAATATAAATAAAATAATAACTATTGCCAAGCATTTTCATCCCCTACGAGTCTTTATTAAGGCAATAAAATACTCCTATTTTCTCCTAAGCGATAAATTAATATTTAATCAATAAAATTGCTGATGATCAAAAGAAAAAATACAAGAACAATATTAGCAAGGAAGATAGTAAATTGAATACCTTGGATTATAAATATAATAAACACAGAAATATGAATGAAGGATCGATCAAAAGTATTTTATTATATCAATCTGAAACTTTGAAAAAGTAAAAGGAAATTGAAGTATATGAAAATAGAATTATAAACAAAAATAAATGGATATCTGGGAACTTAATGATATAGGGAGATAACAGTCTGGTATAATTATGTATAAAAGCATGGATAAAATAGATTATCAACTAATAATGGAATAGCAGCTATCAAAGAAATGGAAAAGGGATGATCTAAGAAAAAGTCGATGCAAGAAAAAGAAACTCCTTTAATTAAAAAAACAATAAGTTGGGAGTTAAACCACAATAACATTATAATGTATTCTTAGGGAAATAATAATAATTAAACTAAAAAAATACTATGACTTTAGTTTTTTTTTTATTTGTTTATATGATCAATATATATATATTGTAGTATGTCATAAATAACGTAATTATTAAGTATTATTAAAACTTAAAGAAGTAAGATATAATAGGAAAGTTTCGCAAAAGAAATTTTAAAATGAGTTTTTAAGTAATTAATGTTCTTAAAAAATTATTCTGTCACAGATATTTTCTATTATCTGGTTCACTAGTTAATATGTTTCTGAATTTTTTTTTTGCAATCTTTAGAGAATGTAATTAAATGCAAACACACACACACACATTTTAAGTATTTTTCACATAATATTAATTTGTAATGTTAAGCAAACATAGTTGCCTCGTAACCAATCTAGTTAGCTATCCCATTACTAGTCAGTTGATGGATATCTAGCCATTCTTATGTGATATTTTTTTTTTTTATCTCTATAGGAAGTTGCTGGTGAGGCCTTTGTTAAACAATGGGCTTTTAAAATATTTTACTTTTACCTGTTCATTTTTAAAGTAATGAAAAAATAATAATTTTCTACAGTTATAACTGAACAGTAAAACTCATTTTATTTTAATTGTATAATTATAAAAGAAACTTATAAAATTATGTGATGAGTTTTTGGAAATTATTTTTTAATATTAACCCTTCTGATTTCAACATTTCCCTTCTTTTCCAAATGGCAAGAAGATCAATATTTTATTTCTAGGAATAAAAAGCTTATTATATATTAAGAACCAATAAATTATAATTAATTTATTAATCAAAATAACAATTATGTTATTATTTTATTTTGAAACTTGTTTGGATATTGTTTCAAATTAGGAATATTTCCAGAAGTTTACTTATTTTATGAAGATTCTTGCTCTGTATGACTTAGTACAGTGTAGATCAAGGACCATGGCTCATGGCTTTATCTTCCATTGCTCAAACTCTTATGAACTCTTGAAAAATAAACCATTCAGTTATTACTATTATTAATTTTGTTTTTAGTTAATTGGTTTTTTTTTGGTTATTTAAATATAATTAACTGTAAAATCTATATACAAGTATAAGCTTGTTTAAATATGTTAATTGTTTTTGGTATTATATTACCAAAAAAATTAATTAGTATATATTTTTATAAATAAAAATAATAAGCATCAATCTTGAAAATATTAAGCCATTCAGCTACTTTATTTATGGTCAATATCTGTAGCATTCTTGAGAAATTTCTGCTGATGTGAGATATACTTTCATGTAGTTCTACATTATAGTAATAAATCAATTTTAGACAATAATAAACAATTGATTAAAAAGAAAAATGTATTGAAAGTGACTCGTGCTCTCACCAAACATTCAAAATTGTTTATTATTAAGAATATTTAAACCATAAAGAAAATATTATTTTCGAAAATTGGTGAATTATGAATTATCTTCAATTTCCCCAATTTTTTTAATGGTATTTTTAAAGTTACACTTATATTGGCATTAATCTTTAACACAACAATTATTCTACAATGCTTCTTTAAGAATATGTAGTAAACATTTTTTTAGGGAGTTTATTTATAATCAATTTCAGTAGTATAATTATTAGTAAAATTAACTGAATATTTAAATATTACTAACTAGAGAATAAAAAATAAAAATAAACCTATATTAACTGACAGTTGAAAATTCTGATGAATAGTGCCTATTCTTATAAGGGGATCTTTCTCTTTTGTGAATTATTTAAGAAGAATATATTTTGGAGCTTTTTATCATTTTAAGAATATTGTAGCACCTACATATGGACAACTTAGCTTAGCAACAATTGGGTGCAATTTATAAACCATTTCTAGGATTTCTTTATAATTATATATAAATTACACCAGATTGTTGGTTAGCTGAATTATTCATATTGCAAAGACTATAAATATCAGAATTATATATTTTACATACTTTCAGCTTTTATAAAAAATAAATAATTTGTTAGTGAATCTATTCCAGCTATCTTTTTCTATGAGAAGATCTTACCAAATTTATGGGAAATAGTTCATTGATAATGGTTACTTCTATTTCCAATGACAGGCTTTTAAATATCTGCCAGTACAGTTCAGATGTGATAACCAAGTCACATTGATATCATATTGATGAAAAATATCAAATAGATATATTCTAAATTTGATTTAATTGTATGAGACAATATTATAGTATATATAAAGAAATGCAAAAAAGGATTGATCAACATTAAAATAATAACCAAATCATGATAGTAAAAATGACAAATAAATAAAAGAATTATATTAAAATAGTATGTATAAAAAATATTTTCTGAAAAAAAAAAACTACAACACACATTTAATTTTATGATTTATGCATTAAAAAATAAAACTTTTTTTTTTGAACCACAATTTTGGTTGTTATATGTTATTTTAAATAAAAGTATGGGGCATACGTAAATTAATTAATTCAATATACGTGAGGCATCCATGAATTAATTAATTCAGCCACTATAATTTAATCACTATTAGATAATGGTTGTGATTGATTTAATTAATGTATGGATGCTCCACACTTATATTTGAGGTTACATATAACAAATTTATTTTTAGCACATTACTCATTAAATGAAATAAAAGTGTTTTCTTAGTAAATACTTTGGTAGTTTTATAATAGCGTGTTGAAACCGCCTGAGGGCGTTATTTTTATGATAGCGCACAGAAATATGCCATTTAGGCGGCCTCTGCTATTGAACATTCTATTTCTAATGCATAAGCCTAGAAATAGTCCGTCGTATGTGGTGGCTGTATCTATTTCTATGCTAATGCACAGAAACATGATGTTTAATCTGCCGCAGAAGCTATCGTGTCAGCTTACAGCTCAGATTTGTGGTAAGCATTTTTGATGTGCGATTACATTTCACTTTTAGGTACAGTATTGTATGAGGGTGGCTGGAATTCCGAATGTCAAAACTATTTTAATATTCATTAAGACCTTCTCCCCCTCTATCTCATGTTTTATGAATGTCTACTAACAATTATGAGTATAGTCTCATGTTTCCGTAGCCCAGATTTCCTGCTCAAAAAATTCGGCAAGTGTAGGTGCAAGTGCAATTTTGATCAAATCCCGCTCTCAGTCACGTTTCTGTGAGCTTAATAAAATGGCTGAAATAGGAAAGTTTCCGAAACTCAAAGTTCTCTGACTGCTGGAAGGGTTATCAAACAAAAGAGCTTGAAGCTGCATGCGTGCTGTTCCTGAAGAGCCAAAAAAGTTGGTTTTAATTGCCGTATATATTTGTTTTTGTAATTACCGTAAAAACTTTGTTAACTTTCGAGTTTCGTTCCGTTTTGTTAAGAATAGTACCCCCCCCCCAAGTATGACTTTCTGTTGTAAATGTTACCGTTAAATGGAAATATATTTATTTGTAATTTAAAAAAAAAAAAAATCTGATTTTGTAGAATACCAAACTGAAAATATAAGTAATGAGAAGAATAAAAAGTAACTACTTTTTAAAATTAATTTTGATTTATGTATTTTTTTGTTAAAAATTGATTTGATATTACTTTTAAATGTGATAAACAAATCAAAAAAAAAAAAACCCTGGCCTGAAAATATAAGTAATGAAAAGAATAAAAAGTTAAGTACTTTTTTTAAATTCATTTTGATTTATGCATTTTTTTGTTAAAAAATTTATTTGATATTACTTTTAAATGTGATAAACAATGAAAAGAATAAAAATTAAGTATTTTTTTAAGTTTATTTTGATTTATGCATTTTTTTGTTAAAAAATTTATTTGATATTACTTTTAAATGTGATAAACAAACCAAAAAAAAAAAAAAAACCCCGGCCCCAGAAACATTATATTTATCTTTGTTTACAAACAACCACGCCATCATGCAGTTTCAACACGCTATTATAAAACTACCATACTTTTTATAAATGTAATTTATTTTTTTAATATTTGAGTCTATCCCTATATCACTTATCATAAACAGGAAAGTTATTCATTTTCAAATTTAAAAAAGAATGTAATCAATGCTGCTGTATTTTTGGTATTTGAAATTAAATTTGTCTGCATTAAAACTCAGCTCCAAGATTTTTGTGTTTATAAAGGCAGCAATTTGTAAAAGCAAGTTTTCGGTAATTAATCAAGAGAAATTAATATTTCATCTGATGTATACAGGGGCCAGATTTACCTAAGTGAGCGATATACTCATTAATAAATTTTTGAAAAATAAATACAGACTTAAACTTAAACAGTTTATTACTCTGAATATATAATTAGTAAATTTAATAATTCACCTAGTGGTTTGCTCGTTGTTTTACATTAAATTAACTTGCATATACAATTAGAGAATCTTTTTACTTTCACCTACAATTGTATTAATTAGTATTTTTGTCATTTATAGCCCCTGTACGAACAGTTTTTTTATGGTGTTGAACTAAAATACTGCATTTTGTTTCACTGTACTTTATTCTGTACTGATAACTCTTCATGGTTAATTCTGCAATATATGCACTTTTCGGCATACTAAATCGTTCACGCACTGCTACACTGCAAGCATGATACTGCTCATCCTGCACTCTGTATATAATACTGTTCACATAACTAGATTGGCAGTTTTGTTTCACTGCATCTAATTGCATAATTACTTGTTACATCTTTACAAATTAGCTTATCTACACTATTTCAATTTTGTATAATTTAAATTATGCATACTAATTTTTTCTAGAATGAATTTAAATGTCTTTTATTATTGACTAAATTTATTCACATACACTTGCTATGTACGAATGTATAACATAAAGCTACATACCTGCTTATAGTGTGACGCTGCTAAATAAATATAAAGAGAGTGCTACTATCGTTTATCTGGCCTGGACAGAAGTGACCGATAAGTGTCCAAAGATAAATAGCGAGAACTTTTCTCTCTCTTGTGTCCTGGTTCCCTCGTGCAGTTTTGTGCCTTGGATAAAAGATAATACTCCAAGAAGAAGCCATAATGGAAATGGTAAAGTGAAAACTATGTATAATAAACTTGTAAATAACTAGTGAACTTTTGCTAACGTTAACTCATGATGGATTATAAGTGTTTATTCGTATATGTAAATATTTTAGTGATTTGTTATATTTGGTAGTTGTGACTTACGGCCCATGTGGCCGTCAGAGGCGCTATTTCCGTGTCATCCACAGAAATATCCAGATTAGGGGCCCAAAAGCAGATGACGCAAAGTTCCAGCCGCTAGACGGCGCTGTTCACCATGCATACGAACAGTAGCCTTATGCCAAGTAGCTGCCAGCACTATTTCCCGCTTGGTGGCACTGTTAGCCATAGGTAAACCGATCCAGCTTACATCGTCTGCTAAACAGCAATCACCCAGCAATCTAGCCCACTAGGTGGCGCTGTTTCTCCACGCTATGCGCGGAAAAAACGGCACCGTTTAGAAGCGATATTTACACTCGCTTGCTAGTTCCGGTTTACATCCACGTTCTTAACACAAACATAGCGAGTAATGTGAAGGTGTGAATAATATAGAAAACCATAACTATTTAAATCTGCTTTAAAATTTAATATTCTTACATTGAGTTTCACTCTCTGATAAATCTATATATTTTTAAATTATTTTATTTTAAAAATCGATCTTTTTTTTTTTCTGTAAAAATGTTTTTTATTTTTTTATTTTACCACTTCCGTTTTACTTCAATCTTTCAAAACTGCTAAAAATCGTTAGTTTGAAAAGTAATTGTTTGTAAAACTTTTTTTTTTATACTTTAAAATAATATTTCAAGCAACTTCTAAAGTAATACAAATTACATTTCTGTTTATAGATCTTTTATTTCGCAAACGTGTTATTTTAAAAAGATAAATTTGCGTTTTGTTACGTGCGCGAACAATAATTCGAAGATCTCTTACACAATAAATATTTTTAAATTACTGGAGAGAAAACAATATTGCGTTTTCGATCTCTTCTTGTTACTCCCAATATACATCTCTCCATACTTCTTTGCGTGGTCTGATTACATTGAGTTTCACTCTCTGATAAATCTATATATTTTTAAATTATTTTATTTTAAAAATCGATCTTTTTTTTTTCTGTAAAAATGTTTTTTATTTTTTTTAAAAAGTAATTTTACCACTTCCGTTTTACTTCAATCTTTCAAAACTGCTAAAAATCGTTAGTTTGAAAAGTAATTGTTTGTAAAACTTTTTTTTTTATACTTTAAAATAATATTTCAAGCAACTTCTAAAGTAATACAAATTACATTTCTGTTTATAGATCTTTTATTTCGCAAACGTGTTATTTTAAAAAGATAAATTTGCGTTTTGTTACGTGCGCGAACAATAATTCGAAGATCTCTTACACAATAAATATTTTTAAATTACTGGAGAGAAAACAATATTGCGTTTTCGATCTCTTCTTGTTACTCCCAATATACATCTCTCCATACTTCTTTGAGTGGTCTGAAGTCTGTATTGCTCTTCTATTAAGTATCCAAGTCTCAGATCCATAAGTAAGAACAGGTAAAACACATTTATTAAAAATCTTTCTTTACAAACACATAGGCATATTTCCTTTTAGTATCAAGTTATTTCTACTAAAAGCACTCCAACCAAGTTTAATTCTATGATTAATTTCATCTGCATTATTAGCAAAAACAACTACATCATCTGAAAAATTTTAATGACTTAAATAATCATTTACTTTCACTCCTTCAGCTTCCCATTTTAATCCACAAAATACTTCTTGCAGCACTGCTGTAAAACGTTTTGGAGATATGGAGTCACCCTGTCTTACACTCTCCTCAATGTTGACTTTTACTGTATCATTATATAATCTAATTGTTGCTGTTCCATTTTTATAAATATTCTTTAAAATATGACAATATACCTTGATGATCCAATGGTTTAATCACTGAAGAAAAGTTTACATTCAAATGCCTTTTCATAATCTAGAAATCCAAAACATAATGGCAACTGATATTCATTTGTCCTTTCTATAACTTTTCTCAATCCCTGGATATGATATCCTGTACTAAAACCACTTTTAAATCCAGTTTGTTCTCTTGGTTGGTGGAAATCCAATGTTCTCTGCAGACGAGTTGTAATTATCTTGGTAAAAATTTTGTATGTAACTGATAAATGGCTGATAGGTCTGTAATTTCTAATATCTTCTTTATCACCTTTTTTAAATATTAATATTAATACTGCATTTTTCCAATCATCTGGCACATCTTTATCATTTAGACATTTGGTATATAACATTGCTAAAAAAATATATATATTTGTCACCTGCTTCTTTTAATATATCAATTATAATTCTACCATTACCTGGAGCCTTTTCTTTCTTCATATATTTAATTGTATGTCTCACTTCTTCATTTAAAATTATGGGCAATTCAAAAGATGTAATAGATATAGGAGGTATTTGTTCTTTATTACTATATAATTCTTGATAAAAGTCTTCTATCCATTTCATGATGTCATCTCTCTTTTTAGTAATAATTCTAGCTTTTTTTCTTATTGCAGATATAAATTTCCTACCAATACAAAAATGTTGTTTTACACTCTTGAGACTTTCATTCTCTTCTACTGCTTTCCTTGCTAGTTCACAGTTATACTTTCTTATATCATTTTCAATTCTTTTCCACATCATTTTACAAAATTCGAGATATTCAATTCTTTTTAACACATCATTTTTGTATATCTTCATATTCATTCTTTTCTTCAGAAATTCACTAGTCTCAGTAGAAATGTTATTGGTCAAGTGCTGCTTTTTTCAACCAGCTATTTTTGTTGCAGTGTTTAAAAGTGTATCAGTTGTTTTCATATTAATTTCATTCAAATGTGAATCATGTTCAAAATCTACTAATTCTTGAAACCTATTTGTAAGTTCTAATTTAAATTCATTAGAATGTTTCTGAAAATTAGGAATATCAACTGTAAATATTGTTTTTCTTAATAATTTTTGTCTCTCTAGTTTTGCATTAACATGTATTTCACATCTTACTAATCGATGACCACTTCCTCTGTTAAATTTATTAAGAACATTACAATCTTGAAATATGTAATTTCTGTTAGTCAAAATATAATCCAATTCTGCTGTACCTTCATTTGGATGCTTCCATGTCCATTTCCTTTTAACATTTTTCTCAAAATAATAATTCATCATATAAAGTTTTCCTTTTTCAGCAAACTCCACAAGTCTATGTCCTCTCTCATTTCTATTACCATAACCAAAATTACCTACAGCACTTTCATCTTTCATTTATTTACCAATTCTAGCATTAAAGTCTCCCATAACAATTTTAAAATGTTGTTTACTCTGATCAAAAGCCTTTTGTGCATCCATATAAAAATCTTCTACTATTTCATCACTTTGAGAACTTGTTGGGGCATAAATCTGAATTATCTGCATTTGGTATCTGCTATTAAGTTGTATAACTAATCTTGCCACTCTGTCCAATCCACCATCAATCTCCACAATGTTGTTCTTCCACTTTTTATTTATAATGAATCCTACTCCACTTGTATTTCCAATATTTGTGCCTTTATAGTAGAGTACATGTTCACTATTTAAAACAATTGTTTCTTCACCTTTTCTTCTAACTTCACAAAGTCCAATAATGTCCCATTTAATATAAGACAGTTTTTCTTCTAACTCTTGCAATCTTCCTTCACTTGAAAGTGATCTGCAGTTGTAAGTAATACCTAAATAAAAAAATTCATCATCAAATGGCAGCCTGGGTCCACAATCAGGGGATTCTTAGCACCTTCGGCCACCAACTGCTGCCTTGGTTGCTGACTTTACAGTCTCCTGGGAATAAGGGCCATGATTTATTTTTGTCTGCCATAATTGTATATATATATATATTGGAAAAATATTTATCATTTACACATGCATTCATTCTGCCTTATCAGGCAACTGAGAAGAAAGTCCATGGTGTTTCTTGATCTTAAACTCAGAGGTAAAAATCCAATAACCTCGTCATGCTGGCTAATGCATGTTGGTGAGCAGCCCATCCATGTTTATATACTATATGAATAATCACATAGTAATAACAGCTGCAATGACAAGAACATATGGAGTGGACATTAAGAATTTGCCCTGCTCAGTTCCTTTAAGGCCTCCAAAAGAAATCAAAGGGTTTCCTTTCAATTAATAGCAAACTCCTTTCTGCAGCCAAAACAAGATAAAAGGAATTATTCTTATACTGCACTTTTAGGACCCAAAGTAAATAATCTATGTATATATAAAAAAATTGATAGAATTTTTTAGTTGGATAAGTACAAAATACATTAGAACCAAGGAACTATAAAGGTAAATGCTACTTTATAGTTAATACTGATTGATAATTTGGAATTAAGCTAAATGGCATTTCTATCAGATCTATGAAAATTTTTGTAAAGTTGAACTGAATCTCAGAAAAGCAAAATTACAGTCTTAAGTTAAGACCAAAAATAGAATGTCATTTTTATTATATGTCTAGCAAAAAAAAAAAGAATTATAAAGGTTCTCAATAATATCTGGACATATTCTATAGGCATAGTGGGTAAATGTACACAAAGTTATTGTAGATGATTGCAATAAGAATTGAATATTAAATGTGTAATGAAGCCACTGATGGTATGGAAGAAATAGGTTGGATATCTAGCTTCAAGAAAACTTAAAAGATATAAGATTTTTTAAAGAGAATTTTCAAAATTGATTAATAAACAGAAAAAATCTGTAATTCATCATGAATAAGTATATCATATAAACAGTTGTTGCAAGTATGAAAATCTACTTAAGTAATTAAGGATGGCAATAAATTTGTAACCTCCTGAGTGTAGAAAATTTCTTGCATTAAATCAAATCTTAATGATTAATCAAAGTAAACTATAGTTTATTAGTTGATATTGTGAAATTGGTAAATATTTAAGTGTCCCTGTTGGGTGATATATATTAAAATTTGTCTATTTAGAAATTCATTTATAGATTCATTAAACCACCTAACTACTCTGAAATATTATATTAGAAAATCTGTAGAGATTCTAACCAGTAAATAAATTCAAGTATATTTATTAACTCCTTTAAGTTTGCCACTATTTTCTGTTTGAACACAACCCCATATGTTAATAATTGTTGAAATGCACCGAAAAATGCTATAATATATCATAATGACAATTCTAGAGATATCATTCAGGTATAATTTTAAGTCATTACGAATCCTTTATGAACCTTTATTTTACTAATGGTTATTAGATTTTGTTATAATCGTAATCTAAGATTGATCATATAATATCAGAGAGAAAAAAAGAATGGACTTTACTTATGTAGACTGCTGCAAGTGATGAAGAGAGAAATAGGCGATCAAGTAATGAGGCTGAGAAATTGTCAACAATACAATCAGTAAGAACTGTTTAGTACTGAGAAGTGGAATAAAAATGATAGTTTGCATAAATGTTGCATGGAAAATGCATGTAATCATTTAGAGTTTATTACATTGTGAAATTAAAAAATAAATATAATGACATCTTTGGTTTTAATGATGTATTATGAAAATGTCAGGAAAGTAGTATTAATATTTGAATACATGTATAATTATAACAAAGCCAATAATTCTTAAAGATAAATCAGACCAGAGACATTTTTCAAATTAAACAATGCCCATTGCTGGTCTGTCATTCATCTATTTTTTTGAATAAGCCAAAATATGACCATGTTTCAGAATTGTACATTATTGAAAAGCAAATGAATTAAAACAGAAAAAAATTAGTTTGTGAACTTTTAATTGTGGATTAATATCTTTAATATTCATTATGGTTACCACAAGCAAGGCTGAATCCATAAGTAAAAAGTTAAGATCTAGGTTTTATTGTCACAATAGGTTAATTGAGTAATATGGTTAGATGATTTAGTGAAGATATAGTGGAGATATCAGGATCATTGTAGAAGTTAGAATTTAAGAAATAATTTCTCTTCATTTTCATTAAAATAGTTATTTTACAATTGCATATCTTACGGCTTGCTTGAAAAGTGTGTGTGTGTGTGTGTGGGGGGGGGGTAAATGTTATAATTTTTCAAATGTCAAATAAGTCCATTATGTTTTCCATATAATTTTTATTTAACAGTTGAACTGTGTGTGTATATCTCTTAGTGTATGTATGTATTGGCCATATGTAATTTTGGGGATTACAATGGGAAGCTAAAGGAGTGAAAGTAAATGGTTGACATATAATATCAAGACTGCATTCTTCTTAAAGACAAAATTATTTCCTAAATTCTAACTTCTACAATGATCCTGATATCTCCACTATATCTTCACTAAATCATCTAACCATATTACTCAATTAACCTATTGTGACAATAAAACCTAGATCTTAACTTTTTACTTATGGATTCAGCCTTGCTTGTGGTAACCATAATGAATATTAAAGATATTAATCCACAATTAAAAGTTCACAAACTAATTTTTTTCTGTTTTAATTCATTTGCTTTTCAATAATGTACAATTCTGAAAAAGGGTATTTTTTTGTTTTTTTCAAAAAATAGATGAATGACAGACCAGCAATGGGCATTCTTGTTTAATTTGAAAAATGTCTCTGGTCTGATTTATCTTTAAGAATTATTGGCTTTGTTATAATTATACATGTATTCAAATATTAATACTACTTTCCTGACATTTTCATAATACATCATTAAAACCAAAGATGTCATTATATTTATTTTTTAATTTCACAATGTAATAAACTCTAAATGATTACATGCATTTTCCATGCAACATTTATGCAAACTATCATTTTTATTCCACTTCTCAGTACTAAACAGTTCTTACTGATTGTATTGTTGACAATTTCTCAGCCTCATTACTTGATCGCCTATTTCTCTCTTCATCACTTGCAGCAGTCTACATAAGTAAAGTCCATTCTTTTTTTTCTCTCTGATATTATATGATCAATCTTAGATTACGATTATAACAAAATCTAATAACCATTAGTAAAATAAAGGTTCATAAAGGATTCGTAATGACTTAAAATTATACCTGAATGATATCTCTAGAATTGTCATTATGATATATTATAGCATTTTTCGGTGCATTTCAACAATTATTAACATATGGGGTTGTGTTCAAACAGAAAATAGTGGCAAACTTAAAGGAGTTAATAAATATACTTGAATTTATTTACTGGTTAGAATCTCTACAGATTTTCTAATATAATATTTCAGAGTAGTTAGGTGGTTTAATGAATCTATAAATGAATTTCTAAATAGACAAATTTTAATATATATCACCCAACAGGGACACTTAAATATTTACCAATTTCACAATATCAACTAATAAACTATAGTTTACTTTGATTAATCATTAAGATTTGATTTAATGCAAGAAATTTTCTACACTCAGGAGGTTACAAATTTATTGCCATCCTTAATTACTTAAGTAGATTTTCATACTTGCAACAACTGTTTATATGATATACTTATTCATGATGAATTACAGATTTTTTCTGTTTATTAATCAACTTTGAAAATTCTCTTTAAAAAATCTTATATCTTTTAAGTTTTCTTGAAGCTAGATATCCAACCTATTTCTTCCATACCATCAGTGGCTTCATTACACATTTAATATTCAATTCTTATTGCAATCATCTACAATAACTTTGTGTACATTTACCCACTATGCCTATAGAATATGTCCAGATATTATTGAGAACCTTTATAATTCTTTTTTTTTTGCTAGACATATAATAAAAATGACATTCTATTTTTGGTCTTAACTTAAGACTGTAATTTTGCTTTTCTGAGATTCAGTTCAACTTTACAAAAATTTTCATAGATCTGATAGAAATGCCATTTAGCTTAATTCCAAATTATCAATCAGTATTAACTATAAAGTAGCATTTACCTTTATAGTTCCTTGGTTCTAATGTATTTTGTACTTATCCAACTAAAAAATTCTATCAATTTTTTTATATATACATAGATTATTTACTTTGGGTCCTAAAAGTGCAGTATAAGAATAATTCCTTTTATCTTGTTTTGGCTGCAGAAAGGAGTTTGCTATTAATTGAAAGGAAACCCTTTGATTTCTTTTGGAGGCCTTAAAGGAACTGAGCAGGGCAAATTCTTAATGTCCACTCCATATGTTCTTGTCATTGCAGCTGTTATTACTATGTGATTATTCATATAGTATATAAACATGGATGGGCTGCTCACCAACATGCATTAGCCAGCATGACGAGGTTATTGGATTTTTACCTCTGAGTTTAAGATCAAGAAACACCATGGACTTTCTTCTCAGTTGCCTGATAAGGCAGAATGAATGCATGTGTAAATGATAAATATTTTTCCAATATATATATACAATTATGGCAGACAAAAATAAATCATGGCCCTTATTCCCAGGAGACTGTAAAGTCAGCAACCAAGGCAGCAGTTGGTGGCCGAAGGTGCTAAGAATCCCCTGATTGTGGACCCAGGCTGCCATTTGATGATGAATTTTTTTATTTAGGTATTACTTACAACTGCAGATCACTTTCAAGTGAAGGAAGATTGCAAGAGTTAGAAGAAAAACTGTCTTATATTAAATGGGACATTATTGGACTTTGTGAAGTTAGAAGAAAAGGTGAAGAAACAATTGTTTTAAATAGTGAACATGTACTCTACTATAAAGGCACAAATATTGGAAATACAAGTGGAGTAGGATTCATTATAAATAAAAAGTGGAAGAACAACATTGTGGAGATTGATGGTGGATTGGACAGAGTGGCAAGATTAGTTATACAACTTAATAGCAGATACCAAATGCAGATAATTCAGATTTATGCCCCAACAAGTTCTCAAAGTGATGAAATAGTAGAAGATTTTTATATGGATGCACAAAAGGCTTTTGATCAGAGTAAACAACATTTTAAAATTGTTATGGGAGACTTTAATGCTAGAATTGGTAAATAAATGAAAGATGAAAGTGCTGTAGGTAATTTTGGTTATGGTAATAGAAATGAGAGAGGACATAGACTTGTGGAGTTTGCTGAAAAAGGAAAACTTTATATGATGAATTATTATTTTGAGAAAAATGTTAAAAGGAAATGGACATGGAAGCATCCAAATGAAGGTACAGCAGAATTGGATTATATTTTGACTAACAGAAATTACATATTTCAAGATTGTAATGTTCTTAATAAATTTAACAGAGGAAGTGGCCATCGATTAGTAAGATGTGAAATACATGTTAATGCAAAACTAGAGAGACAAAAATTATTAAGAAAAACAATATTTACAGTTGATATTCCTAATTTTCAGAAACATTCTAATGAATTTAAATTAGAACTTACAAATAGGTTTCAAGAATTAGTAGATTTTGAACATGATTCACATTTGAATGAAATTAATATGAAAACAACTGATACACTTTTAAACACTGCAACAAAAATAGCTGGTTGAAAAAAGCAGCACTTGACCAATAACATTTCTACTGAGACTAGTGAATTTCTGAAGAAAAGAATGAATATGAAGATATACAAAAATGATGTGTTAAAAAGAATTGAATATCTCGAATTTTGTAAAATGATGTGGAAAAGAATTGAAAATGATATAAGAAAGTATAACTGTGAACTAGCAAGGAAAGCAGTAGAAGAGAATGAAAGTCTCAAGAGTGTAAAACAACATTTTTGTATTGGTAGGAAATTTATATCTGCAATAAGAAAAAAAGCTAGAATTATTACTAAAAAGAGAGATGACATCATGAAATGGATAGAAGACTTTTATCAAGAATTATATAGTAATAAAGAACAAATACCTCCTATATCTATTACATCTTTTGAATTGCCCATAATTTTAAATGAAGAAGTGAGACATACAATTAAATATATGAAGAAAGAAAAGGCTCCAGGTAATGGTAGAATTATAATTGATATATTAAAAGAAGCAGGTGAAAAAAATATATTTTTTTAGCAATGTTATATACCAAATGTCTAAATGATAAAGATGTGCCAGATGATTGGAAAAATGCAGTATTAATATTAATATTTAAAAAAGGTGATAAAGAAGATATTAGAAATTACAGACCTATCAGCCGTTTATCAGTTACATACAAAATTTTTACCAAGATAATTACAACTCGTCTGCAGAGAACATTGGATTTCCACCAACCAAGAGAACAAACTGGATTTAAAAGTGGTTTTAGTACAGGATATCATATCCAGGGATTGAGAAAAGTTATAGAAAGGACAAATGAATATCAGTTGCCATTATGTTTTGGATTTCTAGATTATGAAAAGGCATTTGAATGTAAACTTTTCTTCAGTGATTAAACCATTGGATCATCAAGGTATATTGTCATATTTTAAAGAATATTTATAAAAATGGAACAGCAACAATTAGATTATATAATGATACAGTAAAAGTCAACATTGAGGAGAGTGTAAGACAGGGTGACTCCATATCTCCAAAACGTTTTACAGCAGTGCTGCAAGAAGTATTTTGTGGATTAAAATGGGAAGCTGAAGGAGTGAAAGTAAATGATTATTTAAGTCATTAAAATTTTTCAGATGATGTAGTTGTTTTTGCTAATAATGCAGATGAAATTAATCATAGAATTAAACTTGGTTGGAGTGCTTTTAGTAGAAATAACTTGATACTAAAAGGAAATATGCCTATGTGTTTGTAAAGAAAGATTTTTAATAAATGTGTTTTACCTGTTCTTACTTATGGATCTGAGACTTGGATACTTAATAGAAGAGCAATACAGACTTCAGACCACTCAAAGAAGTATGGAGAGATGTATATTGGGAGTAGCAAGAAGAGATCGAAAACGCAATATTGTTTTTTCTCCAGTAATTTAAAAATATTTATTGTGTAAGAGATCTTCGAATTATTGTTCGCGCACGTAACAAAACGCAAATTTATCTTTTTAAAATAACACGTTTGTGAAATAAAAGATCTATAAACAGAAATGTAATTTGTATTACTTTAGAAGTTGCTTGAAATATTATTTTAAAGTATAAAAAAAAAGTTTTACAAACAATTACTTTTCAAACTAACGATTTTTAGCAGTTTTGAAAGATTGAAGTAAAACGGAAGTGGTAAAATTACTTTTTAAAAAAAAAAAAAATTTTTACAGAGAAAAAAAAGATCGATTTTTAAAATAAAATAATTTAAAAATATATAGATTTATCTGAGAGTGAAACTCAATGTAATCAGATCACGCAAAGAAGTATGGAGAGATGTATATTGGGAGTAACAAGAAGAGATCGAAAACGCAATATTGGTTTCTCTCCAGTAATTTAAAAATATTTATTGTGTAAGAGATCTTCGAATTATTGTTCGCGCACGTAACAAAACGCAAATTTATCTTTTTAAAATAACACGTTTGCGAAATAAAAGATCTATAAACAGAAATGTAATTTGTATTACTTTAGAAGTTGCTTGAAATATTATTTTAAAGTATAAAAAAAAAGTTTTACAAACAATTACTTTTCAAACTAACGATTTTTAGCAGTTTGAAAGATTGAAGTAAAACGGAAGTGGTAAAATTACTCTTTTTTTAAAAAAAAAAACATTTTTACAGAGAAAAAAAAGATTGATTTTTAAAATAAAATAATTTAAAAATATATAGATTTATCTGAGAGTGAAACTCAATGTAATCAGATCACGCAAAGAAGTATGGAGAGATGTATATTGGGAGTAACAAGAAGAGATCGAAAACGCAATATTGTTTTCTCTCCAGTAATTTAAAAATATTTATTGTGTAAGAGATCTTCGAATTATTGTTCGCGCACGTAACAAAACGCAAATTTATCTTTTTAAAATAACACGTTTGCGAAATAAAAGATCTATAAACAGAAATGTAATTTGTATTACTTTAGAAGTTGCTTGAAATATTATTTTAAAGTATAAAAAAAAAAGTTTTACAAACAATTACTTTTCAAACTAACGATTTTTAGCAGTTTTGAAAGATTGAAGTAAAACGGAAGTGGTAAAATAAAAAAATAAAAAACATTTTTACAGAAAAAAAAAAGATCGATTTTTAAAATAAAATAATTTAAAAATATATAGATTTATCAGAGAGTGAAACTCAATGTAAGAATATTAAATTTTAAAGCAGATTTAAATAGTTATGGTTTTCTATATTATTCACACCTTCACATTACTCGCTATGTTTGTGTTAAGAATGAGGATGTAAACCGGAACTAGCAAGCGAGTGTAAATATCGCTTCTAAACGGTGCCGTTTTTCCCACGCATAGCGTGGAGAAACAGTGCCACCGAGTGGGCTAGATTGCTGGGTGATTGCTGTTTAGCAGACGATGTAAGCTGGATCGGTTTACCTATGGTTAAGAGCGCCACCAAGCGGGAAATAGTGGTGGCAGCTACTTGGCATAAGGTTACTGTTCGTACGCATGGTGAACAGTGCCATCTAGCGGCTAGAACTTTGCATCGTCTGCTTTTGGGCCCCTACTCTGGATATTTCTGTGGTTGACACGGAAATAGCGCCTCTGGCGGCCACAATGGGCGTAAGTCACAACTACCTTATATTTATACATTATTAAAATTGTATATAACTAAATTGTGTGCTTAAGTTATTTATGCTTTCTGACTGGTTTCTAAAAGAGAGAATCCCTCAGACATAGCAGAGTGGCGCAGTCTACAGGATTGAACCGTAAGCAAAGGTACGCATATAAAAAATTTTGAAAAAACATGGCGACAGGTGGTCCAATACGCGAGTTTCGTTGTGAATAACAGCGACTCCTGGAAAACTATTTAACACAAGTGGAATATTTCTTCATAAATAAAATCGAAGATGACCGCTATAAAATTGCTACACTTTTATATTTCGCGGGACAAGACATGATACATCTGGCAAACAGGCTTACCAATCGAAAACGTCCGGAAGACCTTGTCCTATCAGGAATTGATAGAGAGGCTAAATACATATTTCATCCCGAAGACTTCAAAATGGATATCGTGTCTTAGACTAAAGAATAGAATAAATTACTGCAGGAAAAATACATAGATTTTGATCTTGCATTAAGGAAATTAGCTAAGGATTGCGAATTCAGGCAGGAAATAAATGACTTTATTTCAACAATTCCTATACGGCATGACGGATAACAATTTAGGAAAGTGCATTTAAGCAATGCAGATTTAAATTACAAAACCGCCATGGATAAATGTGTTGCACAGGAGGCCATGTTAAATATAGCATCAGAGTATAATATAGCAAAATTCCCAGAAAAAATAGCATTTAGTAGTGAAAGAAAAAAAAGAAATAATATTGCGACCTCCAGTGGCCATAGTAAGCAACTAAAATGCAACTGCTGTGGAAAATTAGGACAATTTAAAAATGTTTGCAGATACAAAGACAAAGTGTGTAGGATTTGTAACATGAGAGGGCAAGTTTAGCTGCCGTCTATCATTCCAAAGATGGCGAATCTCTGAGTAAGAAATTAGATACAATTTACCGAGTGGGGTGGAACGTAAAGTGTCTATCAATGCAACCATGAGTAACAGCAAAAAATTGGATTACATTAGTGTAGAACTGCAAGTTTGCAATAAACGGATGTCAATGGAAGTCAACAGCGGTGCCAGTTTGTCACTTATATCGAATAAAGATTGGATGGAGATTACAAAAGACTGGGATTATATGTTAGTCACAGATTTAACAGAAATAAAGTGCATATTCGAGGGAAAGCTACCATGCCATTGATGTTGAACACAAGATGTAATTTCCTAGAATTATATATAGTTAATAATGATATTAGACCACTATTAGGCAGAAATTGGTTCACGGCTTTGGGAATATGTATAGAAATATTAAAAAAGGTCCATATAGAAACTACTATGAAAAACCGATACCCGGAATTGTTTATGCCTGGACTGTCAGAATTTAGTATTAGACCAGTGGATATTGAATTAATGAAAGATGCAAAGGGAATTATATGTAAACCACGCAAAGTCATCATGGGCGACCCCTATCGTGATGATAATGAAACCAGACGATAGTATACGGCTATGCGATTATCGCATTATGATAAATAAAAAAATAAATAAAGGAGCTTACCCTGTTCCAAATGTGCGAGATGTATTGGCATTGTTATAGAAGGCAAACTACTTCGCAAAATTGGATTTGAAAGTGACTTTTCACTAGATCCCAGTAACTAAGGAGACAGCGGAGATTCTCACGTTGATGACACAAGGCTTATACAATTGCAATAAATTACTATATGGAATAATGATTGCATCAAATCTGTTTCAAGCCAAAATGGATATATTGTTTCAATCAATGGATGGAGTAATCCCGTGTCTGGATGATATCGTCATCATTTCTGAAACCGAAAAAGAGCTTGACAAGCATGTGGATATGGTGTGTGCAAAGCTTGAGCCAAGCTAAAGCAAAATTAAATATGAGAAAATGTATGTGGTCTTCAAAGGAAATTAAATTCCTCGGACACATAGTAACTGCAAGTGGAAGCCGCCCAGACCCAGAAAAGGTAAAAGCCATAAAAAATGCCAGCAAACCCAGAAAAGCGAAGGAACTTCAAGCCTTCTTAGGACTGTTAAATTTCTATGAGAGTTTCTTAGTTGGAAAATCATACGTGTTGTCACCGCTCTATACATTATTAAAGAAAAAACAACGTATGTGGAACACAGAATAAAACAAAGTGTTTGAAACAACCAAGGACTTACCGACAGCAGAAAGTCTATTAGTGCATTATCAAAGTGACTGAGAAATATGTATTACTGCGGATGCATTGGAATACGGTGTGGGAGCTATTCTCACTCACCCAGGTTATGAAGGCAAACGTCCTATTGCCTTTGCTTCGAGAGTGCTAACACCAGCTGAAAAAAACCATAGTCAGGTGAATAAAGAAGCTTTGGCAGTGATTTTCACAGTGAAGTTCCACTAATACGTGTATGGATACAAAATTACAATCTACCGATCATCGTTTTCTAACGAGAATTTTTGGTTGTGTAAAAAATCTATATGAATCGTCAAGCCCACGTATGTTACGGTGGATAGATATTCTATCACATTATGATTTTATGTTAATTTACAAACCCAGAAAAAGAATCAGCCATGCTGACACATTGTCAAGATTGCCAGACGCTAAAGAAAATAGATATGAAATAAAGGAAATAAATTACATCGATGCTCTAAAATCAGATGTGATAAATAGCAGAGTCATAGCGGACTGGACTAAAAATGACAAAGGATACCAGAGGCTGATAAATTGGATAAAAATGGGTTGGCCATCTAGATGCCCAGCGAATTAAATCGTGACTTTTGGATTGCCAGAGAAGCATTGTCTGTGTGTGTAAGGGATGCATTTTAAATAATGATCGTGTTCTAGTGCCTACTGAGTGCAGAACAAAAATCTTAAAAGTTATTACATGAAGGACACCCGGGAGTAGTACGTATGAAAACTATGGCTAGATCATATGTATGGTGGCCAAACTTGACAAAGGATATCGAGAAAATGATAAAAGAATGCATAAACTGCCAGCAGATAACTAAACTGCCTTTGAAACAGCTTGAAACATGGGAAGCACCATCTGCCCCATGGTCACAAGTTCATATGGACCATGCTGGACCGCTAAATGGATATATAATATTGTTATTAGTAGATGCGTATTCACGTTGGACAGAATACAGACTCATTAAAGATACCAGTGCTGAGAGTACCATCCATGTTCTAAGTGAAGTGATTGCTACCCATGATTACCCAGAAAGCGTTATGACTGATAACGGTTCTGGATTTGCGTCAACAAAATTAAAGGATTTTCTGAGTGGTAGAGGAATAAAGCATACTCTTACACCACCATTTCACCCGGAAAGCAATGGTATAGCTGAACAAGGAGTGCAGCATTTAAAGAATACTCTAAAGAAATTAAAATTAGTGAACATGACAGATGCTTTAGTGCAAGCCGTGTACTCATAGCATTTCACGCCGAGTACTGCAACGGGAAAAACCCCAGCAGAGTTGTTAATGGGTTGGAAGTGCCGGACACACCTATCACAATTTTTGCTTGAAAAACATAAAACCAGAAATTTCTCGTCAGATAAATTGCTACCTGGTGAAAATGTTTGGGTATACGATGTGTTGAAATGTAGATGGATCCCAGGAATTGTAAAACAGCTACTGTCAAAGCAAATTTGCTTGGTAGAGTTACAAAACGGAAAGTCGTTTAGAAAATACCTAAATCACCTTCGCCACTATCGGGAGAACCCTACATCAGAGGACGAGTTTGAAACCCCGTCTGATACCAAAATAGAAGAAGAATGTGGAGATGAAAGTAATTTGGAAAATGTATTGAGTGAAAATACTTCGAAGGGTAAAGATCTGGAGGATGTACCATGCGACCCAGTGTAAGGGTTGAAAAAACCAAGAGTTTCCAGAGCTCATCGCTCACCTGTTAAATTTAAAGACTATGTTTGTAGTATTTCCAGAGTAAGGGGAGGAGTGCTATGTACGAATGTATAACGTAAAGCTACATACCTGCTTATAGTGTGACTCTGCTAAATAAATATAAAGAGAGCGCTACTATCGTTTATCTGGCTTGGATAGAAGTGACCAATAAGTGTCCAAAGATAAATAGCAAAAAGAACTGTTTTCTCTCTCTTGTGTCCTGGTTCCCTTGTGCAGTTTTGTCAAATGCCTTGGATAAAAGATAATACTCCAAGAAGAAGCCATGATGGAAATGGTAAAGTGAAAACTATGTATAATAAACGTGTAAATAACTAGTGAGCTTTTGCTAATGTTAATTCACGATGGATTATAAGTGTTTATTCGTATATGTAAAACTTTAGTGATTTTTTATATTTATACGTTATTAAAATTGTATATAACTAAATTGTGTGCTTAAGTTATTTATGCTTTCTGACTGGTTTCTAAAAGAGAGAAACCCTCAGACATAGCAACACTCTTGCAACTTTATTTATTATTTTTATACATTGAGTATACAGTTTTTAGTCAATATATAATAATTCCTCACCTTTATTAAAGTTCAATCTGAAATATAATCTTGTACTTTTGCAGGCTTTTTCATGTTCCAGCTCTTTTTGGTGGGGGCTTGGAACATTCTTTTTAAATTCGTAATTCACTATTATTTTGTGAATGTAATAGATTTGAAAAAAAAAAAAATTTCATTTAATTCGATAATAGTAGATGCATCGACTGTTTTCTAATGAATCTTCCATATGACTAATAGCTGAACTTGCTATTATTTCTATTATATCTATTAGTTTAATAAAATGGATTTGCAAGTGATTTATATGCTTTCATACTTATTTATCTACTGTTTTGATTATACATATTTGTTTAAATAGTAGTTTAGTTATAACTCCAGATATTCATTTTTTTTTTTTAAATGTTTTTATCAATACAGTTTACTCTTAAATTTACCACTTTCAGACCTGACCTCCTTTTTCCTGTTGTTTTGGCTGGAATTAACACAGAAACATGTGTTCAAAAACAGTGTTTCATTAAATTCTGCCAGAGTTGTTTTGGTTACCGAATTATTGTGCAGCACTAATAAAACATAGCCATAGTTAGCACTTCATGAAATATACACTTTAATTGTTGAATGGCTCTTTCTACTAGTTGATTGAATTCGAGGTGGTAAGGTGATATTAATACATCTTTATCCCTTTTTTACCTAGAGAATCCTTTACTGAACTAAATCCTGCACTATATCTTGTGAAGAATTCATTAGTATTTTTATTCTCTGCATTGGTATTTTTAACTATTGTGTATTCCATCCATTTGTAGTATGAATCAACAATGACAAGAAATATACATCCATGAATGGTCCTGCATGTTCTAGATGGGTTCTTTGTCGTAGTCTCATAGGTTCAGGCCATGGTTGTAACTCTTTACCTGATAATTTGGCTGTTTCTAGTTAGGCTTGGCATGTCTTTAGTTTTTTCAATATAATTTTTCATGTCAAGGGGACCAGATTTATTATTAAGCTACTTATTTTAAATGAGTTATGCCCAGGTTTCCTTCATGTAGCAGCTCTAACACGCATTTCTTTCCCTCAGTAGGAATTAAAACTCAGTCATTCATAAAAATACTTTCTTTACACGCAAATAAACTTTCATAAGTATTCCTGATTACTGTATACATAGTTTGATTATGCTTTTGGCCAGCCTTATTTGATCTACTTTTTTACTAACTGATATCTTATTTTTTTCCATTCTGCTACGAATATACTATTTTAGATTTCATCACATCTATATATTTGACTTTCATGACAAGGGATTTGCATCTGCATTCTTTATTTGCTTTCCAGGCTTATATAATGTTTCGAAATCATAAGAAATTAATATGTTAATCCATCATAGCATATATTGGGTAGCATGGTCTGGAGTCCTTCAATCTTTTCACATATCTTCAATAGAGGTTTATAGTCCATGAAGATTTTAAATGATATGTCCATAAGCATATTGGTGGAATTTCTTTACCACAAATGTTATTGAGAGCATCTTTAACCAATCAATTGGCTATAATTTTTTTCAATTACTGAGTGTTCATGACATGTATGTAGTAGGGTATCTCCTTTCATGTACACTGAGAAATTACAGCAATTCTGAAGTCTATGGCATCCGTTGCAATCAAAACTTCTTGATCTTCACAATAATGTACTAAAAGTTGGTTAGAAATCAGCAAGTCTTTAACTTTTCTAAAAGCCACATCATGTTGAATTCATCACTTCTATCTCTAGTTTCTTTTCAATAATTCATAGAGAGGAATTGCTATATGGAATTTTTTTTTCAGGAAGCTTTAAAAAAATTTGAATAGACTTAAAAAGACTTACAATTATCTAAAACATTTCTTGGGGTTGAGGTATTTACCCTTATCAATTATAATGTGTCTCAGAAATTTAATTTCTTTGATTGACCAGATACATTTTGAGGAATTAACTCTAATTCCAAATTTATTCAACTTTTCACACACAATCTTTACTCTTTTTCTTAATTGATTTTCAATTTCAGCAACTATTAAATTGGCATCCAAGTAGGATATAGCTCATTTGGTTCCTTTTAAGAAATTTTCCATTTTAGCTTGGAAAATATTTGATGTTTTAGTAATTCCATAAAGTGACTTCTTGAACTTGAATAGATCCATATCATATTTATTGTAACTCAGCTGTATTAGCAGTAATCGGGATTTGGTAGGTTGCTAGCTAAATCCTATTTGACAAAATAAGCATTTTGTAAAGAAGCCAATATCTTTTACATTTGGCACTGGGATAAGCTTCTTGATTGATGTTCATATTTATCATTACTTGATAGTCATTGCATATTCTTACATTAACCATCTGGTTTTAAAATAATGACTATGGGCATTGCCTAAATGGGTCTTCCATCATTTTTAAAATGCCTTTATTTACTAGATCATTTAGCCCTTCAACTTTTGGCTGAAATGTAAATGAAACTTTTCTGTGTCTATAGATGATCTTGTGTATTTGGAAATTTTTCATCTCAGCTGGTTTCATCTTTTAACTCTGCTAGGCTGGATTTTATTTCCAGTTCTATTTGTATTCTTTTAATAATAGTAATCTTTTACTAAGGCAATAAACCTAAAGCATGTGCGGTTGAAAATACGAAGGTAGGGACCTCTACAGGTGATAACCACAAGATTACGCATCCTGATTCCCAATAGCTTGAACCAGTTCTGTCTCAATATAAGGTTCAAATCTTGGTACTGACACTATTTTTTTGATGTCAGTAGTGTTTTCATTTATATCGTTAGCAACCAAGTTCTTATTGATGGATATGTTTTTATTATATTTTCCTTTATTGGCTACTCCAATCTTTTACAGCTATGAGTAATGAAGTTATACCACTATCAATCTCAATTTTCATAATTTGATTGCTGATTTTTATATCTAATACATTACATATATTATTGTCTTTGATTATTTTAATATTTCCTGAACACTTGAATACTCATCCTCTTGATTTATTATTGGCAGGTAAATCCACTTTAGTTGTTTTTTTATTTGTTTCTAGAAACTTTTGATAAATGATCTCTCAGTCTGCAATTATGACATCCTTTTTATATATATATATATTTCATGTGTCCTTTCTTTATACAGCAGTAACAAATATAAACATTCTGATTTGTATTTCTATCAATCATCTATTCCTTTGCCTTGTTCACTGATGTAGTTGCTTTAATAACATCTGCCATATGCTCCAGAATAGCTTCATATGCTATTCCTCTTTCTATAGTGGCAGTATAAGGTAATGTCAATTCACTTAGTAATACTTGTCTAAGTTTTTTGTCTCATTTGCCCAATAACAATTGGTTTAATAGTGTATCTTCTAGCTGGTCTTTAAATTCACATTTCTTTATTTAATTCTCACAGTACAATATTATATTCTTGTATGTTTTCATTTGATGACTGCATTCTATTTCAGAAGCTAAGTCGTGTTATATATTTGGAAGTTTTTGATTTGAAATATAGATTTAACTTCTGCAACAACTTTCATAGAGTATATCTTCATGTATTTTCGGGTCACGTAGATGATTAGCTGTTTGAAGCATATCCATGTTACGATCCCAACTTTTAGCTTACTGCTGACAATGTTAATTATTATCATCTACCTTTCAACGTGAACACATATATTTGCCATTATGCTGGATTATTCACATAGAATGGTATTTTTATGCTGATCTGCATTGCCATGTTGTACATCCACATTGCTTTACACAAATTTTTACACAGGTTCTTGAAACCACCTGATGTATGCAGGGAGCAGATTTACGTAATCCAACTGTACACTTATTAATATATATTTGGAAAATAATTATATACTCAAACTTAAACTTAATAAAGAGTTTATTACTCCGAGTATACAATATTAGTAAATGTTAATTCTTCAACTAGCCTCTTGCTAATTGTTTTGTATTAAATTAGCTTGTATATAGAATTAGGGAATCCTGCATTTCACCTACAACTGTACTAGTTTGTATTTTTCTCATCTATAGTCCCATCACACATGGTTCTTTATAGTGATGAATTACAATGCTGCATTTTGTTTCACTGTACTATCTGCAAGCATGATAATGCTCACTCTGCATGTTACAATATTGCTCACACATATCTAGATTGGGCCTTTTATTTTACTTTATCTAATTTGCATAATTACTTTCCTTGTTATGTTTTTGCAAATTAGTATATCTATATTTCAATTTTCTAGAGTGAAATTTTAATGTCTTATTTATAGACAAAATTTATCCACACACACTCATACAAATCTATTTATTACTTTATATATATAAAATCTATTTATTACTTTTATATATTAAAATTATAGTTTTTAGTCAATATATAACATCAGTCTTTTTTTTCTAATTTAATTAATTGTGCTTTTTTTTTAGTGCAATAAACATCAAATTAAATTAATACGATTTTAAAAAAATATAGCGCCATCAATTGCACATTACTCAAAACTAACCAAACTGATTTCAGTATTGTGGGTTGAAATGTGGCCTGTATTTAATTTTTTTAATTGTTTAATGAATGTCTTAGTTTATTTTATTCAGCCCTGTGACTGCACATTTTTTATGAACAATTTTATCATTTGTGCTTTTTTTTTTTTACCAGTGTTGCAACATGTAAAGATGCTATTTCAAAATTTGTGCAAGATTTTGCACACGGTTATATAAGGCAATTTATATGTTGCACTTTAAATAAACTTCCATCAACTTCAAAGAAAATAATTTTTATATATTCTGGCTGTTTGAGGTCTAAAACTTTTTTTTTAATTTCTCATTTTCAGTTTTTACAAATTTTTTATGCCATGTCGATTTATTACATTATAATGTATTTTAAACGTTTTTGGGCATATATAGCAGAATTTGTTTTATTAAATCAGTCACCACATTGTGCTTTTGCCTTGATATTCACATTGTTTGACATAGAAAGCAAAGTCTGATAGTTCTTGAGTCATACAAACTCATTTAGTACTCTGAGAAATGTTTATTATTTTCTTTAGTTTCTTTTTTTAAAGATGAGACTTGAAATATTTTTACATCTTGAAATTTAATTTTTATTTTGGAATGCCCTGATTTAAAACAAATTACAAAAACAAAATATTCAGATTAATTTAATAATATCTGCATTAATCATTACCATAAATATAATATTAGTAAATAACTATATATTTTACATTAGAAAAATGTAAGATTTAATGTAATTTTTAGGAATTGATGTAAATACTAATTTTCAGATTCCGTGGACATTACAGAACTATATGACGAGGAGAAGAATGCTTGGCTTAATGAAAATTATGTGGAACCTTACCAAAAAAATTTTAATATTCTTGGTAAAAAATGTTTAAATTTATTTTATTTTTATATATATATATTTTAATTTATTTGCATCTTAATTTATATGTATATACAAATAAATAGCCCTCTAGTGACAGCACTTGACAATATCCTCTTCTAGCAAATGCTCTGTAGATAATCCTTCTGATATAAAAAGGAGCATGGAGTTAAGAGAGGTATTTCTTTTAACTTTAAAGTATTGTCAAGTGCTGTCATTAACAGTTGCAATGAATTGATCTCAAAACATTACAATTAAAACATTTAGTACAATAAATTCTTATTTATTACATATATATATATATATATATTGTTTGAATATATGATTATTTTATATAGATCAGCCACTTCATGCAGATCTAATGAGTTCTTTACCAGATATTCTCAGTCAGGAATTGGAGACATCAGATATGTATTCTCAGTTTCATAATATCAGTGCGTATAAACTTTACCCATTACCAGTTATTATTGAAAGATCTATTATAACCCCTTTGTTGGCACAGTAAGTTTATTTTGATTTATGTGTATTTTGTCAATAATGAATCCTGATTAAAAAAAATTGTAGTGTGATATTTCTGTTTATGAGTATGCCCATAATGACAACTTTTTATTAAAAACAAATGATTTTAATTAGCAACGAAAATTAAAATTGAATTGCTAGTAATATGATTTTCAAATTCTGAAGCATAATCATTAAAAAAATATGCAAACTTTTTTTTTTTGAAATATGAATGTTAATTTTTTTTTCCTGAAGGCAGGTCGAGGTTACTAAGCAACAGGGACTATAACCAAGCAGTTATATTTGTTCATTGTTGATGGTAATTTCCTTTAACATAATCTATTTTAACATCTCGGCTTTAGAGTTATATCAATGAGATCTACTATATTCAAAATAAACATGGACTTGCACAAATTCTGTTAAATATTTATTAATTTATATAAAAAATGCATTTACATATATTTATAATAACAATTGATATACCGTTCATTTAATACCATTTGGCTAGGTATAATGCCCAGTTGCCATGAAATTATTGAAGCAAGGACTTCAGGTGCCCTTCTAGGTATGCCTAACATTTCTAGCTGAATCGTAACAACTTGCCTCATGCTCAGGTACAGTGATACTTACAGCTGTATTGTAATAGTTTGCCTTATATCAGGTTTATTATTTAGCACCTTATAAGTTCAACGTGAACCTGCCTCATTGCTTTACAATATTGAGAGCATTGTGCATACTGGTGTTCAGCTCTCATAATTATTTGGTTGTTGTGTGACTCTATCTCCAAATGGACTGCCAATTTATAGCAAAGTCTTCTTCCTTAATAACAGCAATCAAATTCACTGAATATTTTTATCTATTAGCCTATTTTTGCTATTGGTTATATTTTATCTAGCTATATATTCATTGGTTGATAATAGATGGACAGTTGAAAGTATAAACGGGATTCCAAGAAATTGTAAAAGACCTAGAAAGAGACCACATGTGAGATGGATGGATGAAATAAAGAAGTATGCTAGGGTGATGTGGAGGAGAGAGGCTAGAGATTGGAGAAGATGGATTGAACTTGGAGAGAATTTCCATCCTGCAGTGGATTGAACTTTAAGATAACTACTTTCTGCAGTGGATTGATAATGATTGAAAATGATGATAATGATGATATTCATTGGTTTATAGTCATTGAATGCTGAATCCGATCAAGATATGATTGAATCTGACAACCCCATTACTTGCAATTAAGTTGAGCCATAATACACATGATAAATTTTTTGTATAATAAGAGAAATCTCTAATGGGGGTTATAATTTAAGAGAACAATGTTGTGAAAAAAGGGCTTTATCTTAAAAACATGTGTACTTATGAAAATGAAATTATTCAATTTAGTGAATGGTAATGTTAAAAAAATATAGTTGTTGTTTTTAATATTATATGATTTATTCTTAAGTTCAAATGAGTTTGCGAATTATTCTGTGGGTATCGGTGTATCATTTCTCTTTTAGTCTTAATATATTTTTGGGAATGAAGTTTATTTTATTTTATCTTTTAAATATGATGTCTACAAATATATCTGGAGTGGTAAAATATCACTTTTTATAAAAATACAGATTAAGCAAGAAAATATATAAAAAAACATTTAAAAAAAAATTTTTTTTTTTTTTTATAGGACATATTTGATAAATCAGAGTATTGTCAATTATTTTATTGTTGAACTTGAAATTTGTCATCATTTTGAAGCTTTAAGACGATTTTTATTTTTGGAAGATGGAGAATTTGGTCAATCACTTAGTGATCAATTATTTGAAAAAGTAAGAACTTAAAATGTAATTTATTATAATTATTTATCCACTGTAGATATTTTTTTTTTTCATTATTTAACAAACTAATGAACAACTTTTTCAACTTTTGTTTAAATTTATAATTACAACTTTTGTTTATAAAATTTTATTTTAATAAATATGCATTTTAAATAATAATTGTTAAAATGAGATTATTTTTATTATTTTATATATTTTTGAAAAATAAAAAAATAATTATTGTGTAACATTATAATAGTAATGGCAAATAAATAGAAATTCATATAACATTACCAATATTAGCTAAACAACAAATTTATACTAAAGTTCATTCATGATCATGGTTTTATGTGATTAACTTATTTTCTAGTCTTGTAATTTAGAAATAAGAATTTTAATATTTATATATTGACAATCAAAATCATATTCTGGCAAGTGGGATGAAAAATTGGATCTTGAATTATTAAATATCTCAACTGTGTTTTTGATAGTTCAAATTCCAGACAGAAAAAGTATTTAATAGCCAAAACGAAATATCTGGATCACAATGTCATAAATATGCTGTTCAAGTTCATATTTGAAGTTTTTCCTGTTAGTGAATATTTCAATAAGATTTATTTTGAATTATCTAAATGATCTCGTAAAGCATAAGCATATGTGATGCATCGTGGCTTCTCCTTTATTGGAGTCAGGAATCTCTCAGCTACAATACCCAGAGGAACCTGTTAGCCACCTTCCATAAGCTTGCATAAGCTTTTCTCACATTCTTCACTATCCTTCTCCATCCCATTTCCACAACATAATCTTTGTCAACACTATGGCCTTTATATCTAAATCCCTCTTATCTTTTCTCAAACCCAGCATAAAAATAACTTACTTTCTGTATAATCACTTTGTTTATATTTATTTCCCCACAACTTCATTATTTGTACCCTTTTTTCTTGCAGGCATTTACATTCAATTAACAGATGCTTAATATTTTCTACGCCTTTCTTACATTAACTTGCAGACTAACTCACCCATATTTTTCCATTTATGTGTATATTCCCTTGTTGCTAAAGATCCTGTTTGAGCCTTAAACAGTAAACTACTTTCTTTGCTATTATCATAAATTAACTCACACCCAATATTCTGTTTACTTCTATATATATTTAAACTTTTTTACTCTCCATACTAGTTCTCTCCATTTCTCCAACTCCCTATTTTTTATTAATGCATCTATTCTTCTATCCCATTCCTTGCCACTATAACACTCAACAATTCTCCTAACACAATCATCCCACCTTTTGTATAAGTATACTGACATAAATTCTTTATCCAAATCTTCTGCATACCGTACTACCTTCCTCACCCATCTTGTTGCCTGTCCTTTATTCATAACCCAATTAAATACTATTTTGGCTATTCTCTTATTATCCATAAATTGCAATCTATTGAACATTTTTCATTTTGCTTTTTCATCTCTCATATAAAAACTTGATCATCCTATTTCTCCTTGAATTGCCTCTTTTGCCATCCACACATCTGCATCCAATGCATGTCTTCCTACTGCTCTTTGTACTTTTTCTAAGTAATCTAGCACCCCTTTACTAACACATAACACATCATTACCATAAGTTAACCCTGCTACTGCCACTCCCTTCCATACAATTCTAGCTACATCATATTTATTATATGAAAACACTGTTAATTTCTTTATCAGTCCTTTTCTTTTCTTTGCTTCATTTATCAATTTTTTCTCCCATTCATCCAAGCAATTTCTCTGATTACTTAAGACGAATCCCAAATAGTTAATACCTATTCACCACATTTAATTTTATATCCCCCAATAAAAATTCTTTCTCTTCTCTTTCCCCAGTTTTTATCATCATTACTTTTGATTTTTCTTCACTAAATTTAATCCCATCTCTTTACCCACTCTTGTACATGTCTTCAGCATAACTTCCATATCTTCCCTATTTTCTGTGCACAAGAAGATATCATCCACAAATAAAAGACCCAATAATATATATACTCCCTTGCCATTTATTAATGGTATTTCTACCCCTCTTCCTAGTTTTTCTATTGCTTGCTCCATTTCTCTCAAATATAACAAAAACAAAATAGGTGACATAGGGCATCCTTGCCTTAGTCCCACCCCATTTTTAACTTTAACTGATTCTATATTTCCTAATTGATACGTATAGTAATTATTTTCATACAATCTCTTAATAAGATCCACTAAAGCTCCATTCATTCCCAAATTTACTAAACTTATCCATAACCTATATTTCTCATTTAACAACCCCCCTATCAAAAATTTCTTCAATTTCATTATCTTATCAAACAATATATTTCATCAAAATAATATTAATTAACTTATCCATAATCTATTTCTATTTACTCTATCATATGCCTTCTCTATATCTATAGAAACCATTATAACAGTCACATATCTACAAGTTGTGTAACTACAAATAAACTATCTCTTATACGCCTATTCGATTGAAAACCTCCCTACATTTCTCCCACTATTGTTTTCTTCCATACACTTTGCAAACCTTCCAGCCACCATGTATGTGAAAACTTTATATAACGCTGACATTACCGCTATCGGTTAAAATTGTTTAACTTTCTACGATTCTTACCCTTCTCTATAAATAGTAAACTTACACTTGTATTATTCCAGCTATCTGGAAATTCTCTCTTCGGATGCCAACTTATTAAAACATGATAAGAGATTTAATTTTGCCCTTTTCCCCAAATTCATCACCATCTCTGTTGCCCATCCATCTAAACCTCTTGCCTTTTCACTTTCAATTTCTTTCTTGTCTCATTCAATTCATTTTCTGTAAACCTAATATTCCCATTACTATATGTTTTCATGTTTGTTATCACTCTATCCATCACATCTAACATCTTTGCTATATCCTTTAAATATTTATTTAAGATTGTCTTTAATTCTTCTCTGGAGCTATACTATTCTGTCATCATCTAGTAATATTTCTCTCTCCCCTATATTCCTTCTTTTAATATTTGTGCAAAATTTTTTATTCCCATTTCTTCCACTTTTATTAATATCCTCCAACAATTTATTATTTAATTTCATTTTCTCTTTATAACTATCTATTTTACCAACTGCTTTTTTCAAAAATACTTTTCCCATTTAACATTAACATCTTTTTTATTTTCTTTATTTTTAATAGCACACTTATACTCACTGCATGCTTTTCCTCCTCTCCTTTACACTTTTACTAATTCATTTTTCTATTTATTTTATTTTGAATATTTTCACCTAAAACCCTATTTGCCACTTTTTCTACTTCACTACACCAGTCATTATATTCATCCCCAACAAACTCTTCCATGATTTCTTCTACTTTTATTTTATATTCTTCTTATTCTTATCATTCATTTTCCCTCCAAAGATTTCACTATCCTTTCTACTTTTATTACTATTTTTCATCACATTACTAACAATTTCTATTATAAAAAAATTGTGATCACTATTACATATTCTATTTTCTCTTCATTATCAAACACTTTAATTTTCTGTACTTTATTCATTCCCTCTTTCTCTACTAATTGATAATCTATTGTATGAAATATATTATTTCTAGACCATGTGTATTGTCCCTCATAAATATTTGATAAATTTCCAAGCTCAAATTCACTCTCTGACAAAAATTCTTCAAAAGCTGTCCCTTCTTGTTATCTACGTTTACATAGCCATTCATATTGCCTATACCCATTATTTTCTTTTTCTCTTTTTGTGACACTGTATATCCTTAAGTAGGCATTCATGTATGCTACTGTTCCACTCCATTATAGTTTGATTATCTCCAGTGGTTATATATACTATAGCCATCATTTATTCTTGTCTTCCTAACCTTATCTCAAACCACAAATGTTCTTGACCCTTAACAGTATTTAAATATTTTTTTTGATATAACTCCTATACCACCATCCCCTTTTTTCTTTTTTTTGTCTATTTATACCCTGCCATACCACATCTTCCAGTATAGGTTCTTCTTCTTAGATGTATTATGATAATATTTCAAGCTCTTCATTTTTAATTGCTTTGTTTAATTTCAACAATTTTTCTGATCTCCTACTACCTTGGATATTCAAATATCCAATTTTAACAATTTTTTTTTTCCTATCTACTTTTATAAATTCGGTTGACTCTTTTTTCTCCATTACATTTGTGCAAATAACTTGCTTACCATTAATTTTACAGATCCATTCCTTCTCCACATGTACATTTATATCCAAATCAGCTACCCTTTGTTTATTTCTTACACTCCATCCATTCTTCTTCCTTTTGATAACACTGCAATTAAAAATCCTACTCCTTTTTATAAGTTTCCCGAATTATAATATTCTTTATAAGTCAAACTCCCTAATACTTCACTTCCTTGTTTCGCTAAGTCCAATCCATCTTTATTATATAACTCCCTCGTATTAATAAAAAGATCCAACACATCCACAAACATAACATCATTTTTCTCACATAATTTTTTTAATCTTTCATTTATAGAACCATTTGTTGAATTTTGGTAATAATCCAACTATTCCTACTCTTTTTTTAATGTTACTCAAATTACTAATTAATTCTATGCATTCATTCATTACTCTCTTCGATGGTTTTTGCTCCCTACCATAACATATACATCTCTACTGTCTTGTTTCTTATCATAACATACCTAATTCTAGCTCCATACAAACATATTCTTATATAACTGTTTCAATTTTCCCTTGCAATTACATCTCCACATCCTCTAATTAGTGAATCTCCTATCAATACTGTCTTGTAGTTTATTTTCCCTACTTTATCCATAACATTCTCTTCCACCTTGTGAACTTTTTTATCATTTCTATTCATTAATTTTTTAATCTGCTCACATTTCACCTCTAACAATTTTAATTTTGCTTCTACATCCTTTACCTTTTCCTCTATTTTACTTATTCTTTTGCTTACCAGCTCCATTGCACTACTTATTTTGTTATCAATATCCGTTATCATGCCTCTAAAAACATTCTATTCTATCTTCTTCAACTACATTTTACTCCATTTTTCCTGACTTTCTCTTTAAACCATCTACTCTTAGAAAACATTTCTTCACCTCTTTAATCACATTTACATACAGTCTACATAATCATACACCTGTTTACATTCTTCCTAGTCTTATTTAAGCATTTCAAATGATAAACTTCATCACACACAGTACACTCTAACACAGTATGCAATCCATATTTCTTATTTTTCAAGTCCCCTACTCTATATTTAATTTTATGTTCTCCTTACTACTCTACAAACCCTTTAAAGAAAAGGATAAAAACTTTCCTTTCTTTCACTGGCGATTGATAATTACGGGTTTCCCAAACTTAGGCCTCAAAACATTATCTTTCTCAAATAAATCACTCTCTGTCTTAAATTAAAAAAATTCTTTAGTAGCAAACTTACTAAAAAACCAACTAATCTTATGTACAACGTAGTTTTAAAATCACCTTATAGTAACACATACAAAACTAAATGTATTTTTTACTTCTATATTTAAAATAGTGTAACGAAACACTTTCCAAACATTATCAATATTATTCCTAATCTTTCCAAAACTAATTAAATCTATCTTTTTTGATCTCAATTTTCTTTTCATCTGCACACAGTAAGCAAATAATTTTTGTTGCAATGAAATTCTCTGGATAATATTCGAAAAATCAATATCAGCACAGCAAGGCAGTCAAAGCTTTGATTAGCAAACTATCCATACAGTAGTGCCACCAAGTGCAAGCCTTCATTATCAATGGATGCATGAAGGTTTATGCATAAAATCCCTATCTAGTGTCTATTCATCCAATGTTCCCAGACTAGTTTTAGGCTTTCATCATTGATGAACCTTGGATTTGAAAGCACTGCACCTAGATCTTAGAATATTAATGCAACACTCTCCAGCAGCCATCTTTTAAACTATGAAAACACAAATGTTTTTAATCCAAGCTCATTTACCTGCATGGTCATATAGATGTGAACTTAGTTCAGCATCTATATATTTTGTTCAATCACTTAGTGGCCAATTATTTGAAAAATTGAGAACAAAAAAATGTAATTTATTATAATTATTTATCCACTGTAGATATTTTTTTTATTATTTAACAAACTAATGAATAACTTTTTAAACTTTTATTTACAATAAATAGCTTTATAGTTAACCAAATAGGTAAAAGAAGGCTGCTGGAGAGTTGCATTAGATCCTAAAATCTAGGTTCAGTGCTCTCAAATCCAAGACTCCTCACTGACGAAAGCTACAAGCTAGTAACTAGTCTGGGAATATTGGATGAGTGGGCTCCAAATAGGGATTTTATCCACAAACTTTCCTACATCCATTGATTATGAAGGCTTGCACTTGATAGCACTACTGCATGGAGAGTTTACGAATGTTATTAACAGCTTGTGTAAGCATGTGAAGTGGTGATCATGTAATCTTTTGATTTCATAAATCAATTGCAGTTATTTTTTAGATTTTATTTTTGATGATTTTCAACTAGTTACATAATAAATATGTGAATGGGAGTTTTTTATGAAAAAAAAAAAATTATAAAAACGTTTACTTGTACTGTTTTTTGTTCTTATTTTATCTCAGTAGAGTGGTTTTTTTTTTTTGATAATGAAGCTTTAATTATTTCTGTCAAGATTCATGTTTTGATCACTGTATGCAATTTTTTCAAACATCAAATATTGATGGATAATATGCATTAAAGATTTCAAATTATTTTCAATGTTTAAATTTTTTTTAAGAATTTTAAATTCAGCAGTGGGAAAAAAAATTCAACATTTTACTATTGAAAAGGAATTACATTTAATCATTTCTGGTGGTAATAGCCATATTCTTAACAGAATTTTTTTTAGCATTGAATATTTAGAATTATATAACAAACTTATCTATATATATTATAACCCTAGTAGCAGTAGGGTAAATACTACATAAGTAATTTGAAGAATAATGTGTGTGTGCAATAACGCATACATATATAAGATAGAGATAGAGAAAATACCCAATTCATAAAAGGCATTTTAAGATCTTTTTTAGTTTTATCTATTTCAAATTGTGCTGAAATAAAATCCTATTGATTTTGATAGAAAATAGTAGGGTGAATTTGAATCCAGGAAAAAGAATTATGAATTAACATTTTTTTTTATTGTTAATAAAATAAGAAAAGTTGGCAAAGAATTTTCTTTTTTGTTATGCATAAACAAAAGAAAAAAAACTGCTATTTTTTTTTTTTTGACAAAGAAAGACAAAGGAATATTTTTTTCTGGGGTCTGAAATAGTAGTAGACTAGTTGTAATTATGGGAGGTGTTGCTGATAACAAAGAAGATAATCTACATTATGGTATGTGTAAAGGCTAATGAAGCAGACGGTAAGCAGTTAGTCATTCAGCAGTCAACTTCGTTCCAGTGTGAACAGACTGAATTCTAAATTGCAAAATGTAATTTAAAACAGTGGAAGTGTGCCATGCAGAGAAGAATTTGTCTTACTGCTAATTGAAATAGAAGCTATAAGAATGTTTTACTATATTAGGGAATCTTTTAATTTGAAAGATTAGGCAAGAACAAGTTGCACTTCATTTGAAAACTCTGAACATGCAGCCATTCCAGTAAAAGTCACTTATGTGAAATTATAACCCACCTCTTATAATCTGCCAGAAAAGAAAAGAACTGGACTGTGCAGTTAAATTGATGAAAACTTACATATACTTGATACATACTATACTAATACAAGCCTAACTTCCGTGTCTAATGTGCGAAGAGAAGAAAGATACATTCACTAAAAATTTATGAAAAGACCGAATGTAATTGTGGAAAAGAAAACATATCTAAAACCTAGGATTGGTGAAAGGGTAAGATATTAAAATATTAAGTTATTCTTTTTTATAATGTGGAAAAAGACTACATTTATGAAGGTCAAAAGAAATCCAATATTGTGTAATGGCATCCTGTATTTTATATGTGAATTATGAATATAAACTCAAATTGAAAATGTATGGGGTGATGAGTTGTTTTCACTTCATATATATATATATGTGCAAAGTTACTAAATGGGAAGAAATTAAATATCTGAATTTGTTGAAATGGATTCAATATATATGATTGATTTTTTTAATATCTATATATAAAATTACTAAATGGAAAAAGAATAAAGTATATGATCTATTTATTAGAATGATCTTAATAATTTTATGCCCAAAATTTATATTTGAAATTTACATTATCTAGTTACAATCAAACCACTTTCATTTTGTTTTATTAATAAATGGTTATTTTATTATTTATTAATCAATTCATTCCTTTTTCATATGATTAAATGTTATAATCTTAACACTCAACATATGCTAGTTCATAAAAATATGCCACAACTGAGAGAACATGGTTATGACCACTGAGAGAGTACCGGTACAATATAAATTTTGTATGTGTATATGAATATAAGATCAGGTAAAATAATTTGTAATAAACAAAAAACTCTGGAAGAAACTACTATTTTCAAAATACTCATACATAAAAATAAATAATAAGTATAGCTAGATTATAGCATAACTGACATCTTTAGTACAATTAAAATTAAAAAAAAAAAAAAGCTCATTAAAATCACACATTAACTTATTCATATGAATGTCAACTTTCCATAATTTATGTATATTAACACAATTATCAGATTTATAAAATATGCCTCTTTGATTTTTTTTTTTTAATATGTTCTCCATATATAAAATAAAACATTGTCAAATAAAAAACTTCCATTAAAAATAATTGAATATTTTGCAAATATAGATTTAAATCTATCCACAGAATGTCACAATTTATTATACAAAAGTTTATGTTAATGAATTCTTTTTTTCAAATACACATTTTGATTCACACTGACTTCTCACTTTATATATAATATTACATTTATTGATGAGATTTTTTTAAAAAATTTTAATTGCAAAATACTACTCAGAATGGCAGTCACATTCCAGAGTTTTTGGTTTATATGTATATGAATGTGTATGCATGTGTATGTTTAACTAAATTGTGAAACATCAACCTTTGTTTGTTATACAAAACATATATATATTATATTGCTCTTTAAATAATGTAACTTATTGTTAGTATTATTACAGTAAAACATATGTCTGAACATACACATTATCATTATGCCATTTAATACAGAATAATATATAATGTAAATATCAATAATTTGGCACTTATGATTTTTCAATCTTTCCAGATTAACAATTGGTTCTCATCTTATAGCTAAAGACGCCGTTCGATGGCGCCGTTTTCACGCTAAAACTGTAAAATATGAACATTCACAGGCCGTTGATTTTAATCATTTTGATGTGTTTTTTTGTAATGCGAAAATAAAAACAAAACAAAATCGTCTTTTTTAAATATTATTTTTTATTAACGTATACAAATTAAATGATAATAATAAATGTAAAATAAAATAAACGAATTACAATTTGATTCGTGTTTTTTATTTTGCTTTATTAGAAAAATCAATTTTCTATCGGATATTTTTTTACTGGGGTTACGGCTTTACCGCTATTTTTACTTCAAATAGAATGACAACAAAAAGTAAAAGTTGTTAAGGTTAGGTTTAGGGTTAGTTTTAGGGTTACTTTTAGGGTTAGGTTTAGGGTTAGTGTTCTGTTGTTTGTAATGCTAAAATAAAAAATATCAAAATTGTATTTTTGTAAATATTTTTTTTTACTAACAACTATAAAATAAATGATAACAATAAATGTAAACTATATTCAACAAAGTAGAACCGTAGTCGGAGAAAAGAAAGAAAGTAAAACTTTTTTAAACAACAACAAAAATGTTTTCTTTACTTATTAACCATGTTTATAATATATGCTTTATATGAAATTTACAAAAAAACCATGCATAATTGTACTTTTCTTACTGGATGTTTTTGTGTTACTGCTCTTTTTTACTTCAAAAATATACACACGGTAGAATCTTGTTTGTCTCATGGAATGTTATGAACAGTACGTTACTTGACGCGTTACCTAATTGCAACTCACTTTACAAATACATCTTGTCAACATTTTCCCAATTAAAACTTCAATACAGTATGGTGTAAAAAGTCTGATAATTATTACTTTACAAAATCTGAACATTTCAATACTTTAAAATAAAAATAAAAACAATGAAAACAACATTTCCATCCAATTCAAATACACACACCCTCTTACCAAGCCGTAACCATTTTATAAATTGTGCGAATTCGGAAAATGTATTTGCTGCGATGCGACATACATGCTGTACTGCGACGCGACATAGCGGCCTGCAATCTGTAGCACAACAAAAAAGTTGTATTATAGAAAACGCGGGTTCGAATGTGTCGGCCGCGGAAGCGGCATTTTTATATGTTTTAGCGCAAAAATGGCACTATCGAGCGGCATCTTTAGCTATTAGATGAGTACCTATGAATTTATCTATATTATAAGAAGCCAATAAGTAACATTTCAATACTATATTTTTTAGTCCCATTATATGTCAAAAATAAACATAAATATTTAATAATAGCAAAGTATTAATTTTAATATTTATTGGGTTATATTTGCATTTAAAATTTATTTGTATATCTATACTTTTAGCAATTAAAGTTTTTTTTTTAACATTACTTTTTTTTCAAGCTCTTTTTAATAATATTTAACAATTACTACTTTTTAATATTTATAAACACAGTATGGAAATATATTCGTAAAGTTGTGATTAAAGTTCATTTCTGGTTTTTATCCCTTGTTATTCTAGGAGAAAATAAAAATCACAGGTAGTAGAATAGTTGAACAAATATCTCTTGTAGATGGGAATGATAAACTAAAAATGATAAAAAATTAATATAAACTCACATCAATAAATTTATTTACTTAGTGTATTTATTATTAGTATTTTTTATTTTTAAAATGTGTGTGTTTTAATTTATTCAAAATTAAATAAAAATATTAGTTGAGAAATATTAATTTATGCCAGAATAATATAGTCTAACAGTAACAGAAATTTTAAATTTATTTTGGAATTTTATTCAGATTTAAAAAAGTGTCAGTTTGTCAATCATTGGATTTTTGAAGTTTAACATGATATATATACCCTTTGTGAATGGATGAATACATTTAGATATAATACATGTGTAATATAATGTCTAACGCTATTAAGTACTTATTATATTTATAATATACTAATATTTTATTTAATATTACATGCATATATAAAATGTAGTAAATGTAATTTTTAATTCTGAAAAAGACTGCTAATTAATCAAAATAGAAGGATAAAATAGAAAACATTGAGAAAAATAATACAGATAATTGAACAATTTATGTAAACAAATAATTAGTATAAAATGATCAGTATACAAAGACTCTAATATGCTGTAATCAATTTGTCTTTATTTTTTGCAAATGGTTATAATTATGTAATATTATACTATTGAAAGTAGATAATCTAATAATGCATCAATTTTAAAATAATTAAAAGACATTAATTTTAAAAATTCTGAAAATTAATTAGTGACATAAAGGGAAATTAATCAATATATGTAGAAGATTAATGAACATTGCAACTTATGCAAACTTTAATAATTCATTAGAGAATATATATATATAAACAATGTGGATAATTCAGCATTAGTCAATAAATTACAAAATATTATTGATAAATGCAATCCAGAGAATATTAGTAACAGACAAAGTGCTCACAATAAGTTGTTATATATATAATGATGACAATATCATCATTTATTAATATAATCTAGTAAAGAAAAAATAATAATTTGTTTTTAAATATAATAGAAATTGAATTTATATAGTCACAAGTCATTTTCATATAGCCTACTGTTTCTCCATACACGTAATAATCCGATTAAGTCAAAAATTTTTTACATATACAAAATAAACGTCTTAACTCTAACATCACACAGGATAAACCCAGATTATTGCTTCCATGTATATCCAATTTACACAAGACATTGCATTTTATCCTTAACAACAAATATCAGCTTTGTTTTCAAACCCCTCCAAATTCTAACAATTTAATTAATAACACTAAAGACCAAACTCCACTTTTACAGATCCCCCACACAGTGTATAATATTGCATGGTCCAACAATAATTGTAAAGGCACATATTATTGGAGAAAGCAGAGCATCTTTAGCCACAGGATTAGCACAACATAAATATTCATACAATAGAGCTCGCAATGATCCTTCTACCTATTCAGTTTTCTATCAGCACCAGAGCACAAGTCACCACGAGTGCATTCTGGACAATCCCACAATCATGTGTAGAGAGAGACATGACCTCAAAAGAAAAATCAAAGAGGCTTTATTCATCTCACGAGACAACGATGCCATAAATAGGAAGGACACATGCTTTGCTTTATCAAAAAAATGGAATTAGCATATTTGCATATCATTAAATGTATTAGCAAGCTATGATTATGAAGGCAAGATCCTTTGAAAGCGCTCAGCTAGTTTATTATTTTTAGTTAGCTATTTTGTATTAATTGCTTTTGGGAACAGTTGCGCCGCACACGCACTCGTGCTTGAATATAGCCTACTGTGTAAAATTAAATTTTTAATTGCATAATGATAAAAAAAACCTCAACTTTAAATTAATGAAATTTCAAAAAGTAACAAAGCACAAAAATTTATTGATTTAATGCCAACTATATATATATATATAATCAGATTATTATGAAAAGTTACTAAGGCTAATAATGTTCAAGCTATAAATCAGTTTTTATTTTTACTTTTGAAAGCCATTATCAAAAAAAAAACAAAAACATGGCAATATTTTTAATGAGATTTTAAGGATTACATAGTGCAATGGTAATTATAAGTTTGCAGGAATATGTTCACCATAGCCTTTGTTTAATGCAAATTTACACTTTTGTGATTGAATAATTGGAAATATATAATTAGTATATGCAGTATCACAGGTGCCCATACTCACAATAAATATTGAAAATATGGATTGATATTAAAATGTAATAGCCATTTTTTATCAGCTTAAAAGTGACAATAAAAAATAGATTTCCATTTTATTGAAAGTATTATTCTACAACATAATTAGTCAATAGTAATAAATTCAATAATACCATACACATGTATATTTTAATTTTTTTTTCATTATTCTATCAATTTTATATTTTCTATTTAGTTCCATATTTAAGAAAATGCTGAAATTTATTTATTTATTTATTTATTTTAGATCTAACAAAAAACAGTGTTACAATTGACTTATATTTTTATCTTCGAATTGATTTTTGTTTTAAAGATTTTTTTTTTACATACAGTAAATTGCATAAATAAAAGTATAGTTTACAACTTGAAAAAGTATAAGAAAAATATAGATATATATTCTATGTGTATGTTAATATATTATGCCAGACCGTAAAACGTCCATGCACAAGATGGCTGTAATCAACAATTTGGCACTGCTAACTTTATTGAATTCGGTGAATAAACAATGAGAGTTGGTCTATACTAAATTCCCATCTTCTTGCATACACAACTAACACTTATATATTAGTTATTTTGAAATAATAACACACTATAAATATATCATATTTATTGTAAATGTTCTAATACGTATAATAACACTATAAATGTATCATATTTATTGTAAACGTTCTGATACGTATATGTATAAAGATTTCTGTATATTTACGTTTTTGATAATATTTGAAATTTTTTTATTTTTAAAATTATAAAATATTTTTTTTTGTGAGTGAAAAGAATCTTCCGTTTAAAAGGTGGATTTACTTAATCTTTGTCTTTCTATTTTTACTTTTTTTTGTATGTAATCAAGAGTAAATTTTTTTAAAATTAATTTGTAAATCAAATTACTAGTGTGTTATCTAAAGAATGTGGGTGGTCTATTACTCCAATATGGAGTCTTGAAATTCCTAAAAAGAGATTTTTGAAACATAATTTATAAAAAAATGTACTAAAAATAAAATTTATCTGACGCAATAGCTCGAAGGGGGATATAAGCAATTGCAACTTGTGGGCGGATGGGGATATATATAACCTACCTGCAAGGTGTAGGGAAAAATGATTAGTTATTGATTATTATTGGACTGAGAGAGCCACAAGAACCTACTTGTGAGATGTAGGGAAAAGTATTTATTATTATTGGACTGAGAGAGCTACATGAATCTATATGTGGTGTAAAGGTTTTTTTTTATATATATTATTGGACTGAGAGAGCTACAAGAACCTCCCTGTGGGAAGATTATTAGATGTTTATTTTTTCGACTCAATATGCTGCCGAACTGCGGAGTATATATATTTTTTAATTCAAGGAGTTTGATGCATATAATTTTTATTATTTACGGGACCTGCTGGTTATGAACGAACATAAATTTCTGTTGAATGTCTTTCCCGGTGGTTTCCACAGATATTAACCAAAACCATCAACACTCATATGATATGGGAAGTCAATCTATCATATGCAGTTCAGTGATCAATCAAAAAGAAGAAAGGAAGGTTTTAATCCATTTTAGAAAGAATAAGCTTACAATGAAAGTTACCCGTATTGGTAATCTGTCTTAAAGGATCCAGTAAAGAAACATCCTTACAAATAACGACCAGATTTCATCTAATTGCCTGCAGAACCATGGAGTAGAAGAACCGTAGCAGTGCGCCCGCCTGTTCAGATATGTAATTGCCCAGACGTACGTTTTAGAGACCCAGCGTATCCTGATTGAAGGACTTTACAAGGATGGCAAAGAATTAAAGTGAACGTTACCATCCTTTCTGGTAGTTTAATTGGTCTGCCCAGAAGTTTGAACCCCGAGAGCAAGCAGATAGAGATGAGTACAACAAAAAAAAAAAGAAAATGTTTTTAATATTTTTTGGTTTATTATTTGTATTATTAGAGTGGTTATAATATGTATAATCGTATTATATTTACTAACACATTATAAGATATAATCATTTTTGTTATTGTATAAAATATTGTAAAATAATATTGCTTATATATAGATCTCACTCAAATCTACTAAATATAAGATTATTAGTTTCTTGTTCTTTTCCTTCATTTTACCTTTACGTCTTATTTAATTTTAATCATGGCAGCGTCACCCTACGTGGAGTGACCTATATAGCCAGCCTATACATTTTATTTTTATTTTTATAAAAAAAAATATATACATAAATTATTACTTTACGTACCCAAATGTAAAGGTGTATATAATCTTAAGAGTTTATATGAGCAAATGGGGAAGTTCAAGGGGTTAGATCTGTGTATAACTTATTTCATTATTTTGGGGCATTTATAAAATGAAACATTCGTTGTTTTGTGCGGGGAGAGGGAGTACAGACCACACCCATTGGCATCCATCTTTGACCATTTTGTATTTTATGGCAAATAAGTTAACTTACGTATAAGTTAGAAAATGGATTTTGTTTGTTTCTTTGTTCATTTTAATCTAAATGTAGATTTTGAATATAAGGATTTAAATATTCTTGTGTAATTAAATTGAAATAGAAAGCCATATAATTAATTTATGACAATATTTTAATGTTTAAATCTATATGTGGTGGAGGGGGGTTTAGTTAAATAAATGATATTATTTCATACTTTATTTGTTTATCGTATAATTTATTGTAGAATTAAAAAATAAAAAAATGCAATCACCTATTTGCGATATTTGCTTACCACGGCTATAAAAGGTTATAGAAATACTTACCCAAAGTACCTGAGATAGGGAATTATATTTGAGCTAGTCATCGGGATATTATATCGGAGAGTTGAATTATAGTAAAGTTTTCACCCAGTTTTCCTTCATCCAAATAAAATGTATGTTCAAGAACCTTTTTGCATACTCTCTCGGCAGATAGGGAAGGGAAAATTATTTAACATTTTGCTTTCTTTTATTATGTTGGGGGTGGCGCTAAGGATTGTTAAATTAGTACAATCTTTTAAAGATATGTGAAGAGCCAGGGAAAATGTCTACCGGGCAAATAGATATTGGGGTGGAAGTATAGATAGTTTAACAAAGGAAGATTTTGATTTTAGTTGAAATCAAATTTCTTTCCTCTAATAATTAGTAAAGTGATACTCGTTTGTATTTAACCCCGGGTATTATCAATGATTATTATCAAAATCCCATTTTAAAAATGTACACATCATTTCATGCCCATGACGTATACAGATATATAGTATCATTTTTTTTAAAGGATAAGGCATATGGATTTTCGAACCAGTACAATATATATATAATCAGTTTTATTAGGCTATAGTGCCAATTCAATATTGTTAACATTATTTCTGCGAGAATTTTGCATTTATTTATGAATTCAGTTATTATAATATTTTCTAGAATCATTTAAATGTGATGAATTAGGATTCCCTATATATTGTAACCTTTATATTTAATTGACTGGGGAAGGGAGGGGGCGGTGACGAAAAATGAAAATGTGCAAGAAAGACAATAAAATGAGATGAGGAAGAGAAGTGAAGAGAATGGATGATGTAAGAGGTCATGAAACAAAATGAAGATGAGGAAGAGATGAAATGAAAAGATGAAAGATGATGGTGATGAGAATGAGAGATGTGAGATGGAATGAGAAGATGAATAGAAATGGGAATGCAAATATGGAAAAGAAAAAGATGGAAAAGATGATGTTATAGAAATGATGAGGAAGATGAGAGAAATGGGATGAAAGATGATGGAGATGAGAATGAAAGATGAAAAACGGAAATGATGAAGATGATGATAAAGATGGAAAAGATGAAATAATAAGGAAGATGAAGAAATGAAAGAAGATAATGGAGATGGAAGAAGATGGAATGAGAAGATGAAAATGAAAGTAGATGATGGCGATGAGATGAGAGAAATGAGATGGAGATAATGATAAATTATTAGAGACAAACTATCCTAATCTATTAGAGACTCCTAACAACTTAACTTAGTGGGGTTACAATAAAAATTTACAAAGATGAATGATGATACAGAGATATACAATCGGACAGAGACCAAATTCAACACTAATTTAAATAACTATTGGGGTATGTTCAATAATTTAACATAAATAATATAAAGTAAAATTTTCTATCATTATTTAATAGTTATTAGAGTCAGTCTCCTATCAGATTATATACTCTGAATAAACCAAATGATACTTTATTGAAGGACTATCTCACTAAACATATTAATAATAACAACAAGAGTAAACAATCTCAGGGGTTTAACTGAACTTTAGTGAAAGATAAAAGTTAATGTTGCCTAATAAATGATTGCTTGGATGAATAAACAAGTGAGTGATATCTTGGCCGACCATAAGATAACTATCTTATGTTCAGTCATAGTAGAATAAAAGAAAATATATTAATTTAAAAATTTCATTAATTAATCTAAATTTAAAGTAATTATGGCCTATTAAACAGGACATCACTCGAGCTGGGAAAAGGACAAGGGTACTTTTTATGCCTTTCCACATACAGACAATCTACTAATGAAATTAATTGCAGATGGATTTTAATTTTAAAAATATACAAGGTACTGTAATATAATGTGCAGTTTTAAACAGAGTAAAATACTCTACTGAATCATTAATATTCTTCATTTCACATTGTATAATCTTCAGTCTGAGAAGAAATAATAATAACTTAAAATCAATTTTAAAATAAACATTCTTTTAAGTATGTAATTATGTGATTATCTGTTGAGGTGATTCAATCTGAGAATCACAATGATAAGAATGGCTTTATATAATTTAAACCAGTATAAAATATTTTGTATACCTTGTGAACATTATAAATCTTTGGAACTCAAGACAATAGCATATAAAAGAAAAACAAACAGAAATTAAACTTTTTTAAATAATAATAAATTTGGTTTATTAATAATAATACATGATAAATATTTACGAAAATTACTGGAAACAAACATTCCCAAGATAGCGCTATTATCTTTTAAACATTTTGACTAACAATCTTTATTTTGACTTAAAGAAATTGCAACATTTTTGTTGAATAAAGTAATTAATTATTCCTCATTAACTTTTTTTCCAACTGTTTATTTTAGTAAAACAAAAAGAAAATAATTACCAGAGTGAACAGAGGCTATTTGATATTTAATTCTATCCAACTAAACTCATTAAAATATTAAGGATTCTAAATCTCTTAATTTTAATTATAGTAATATGAGCTTAACAAACATAACTATTTTAATTGGCATATTTCATAATACTGTGGTAAAATTTAACAACCAGAATAATACACTGACTAATTGGTTCATATTGAATACCATAAGCTAAGCAAAAGCTAAGCTGGGACTAGCACATACAGCATAAAATTTAAATTACCATTAGTTACACTTACACTATTAAGATTATAGCTAGTGATGTATTTAAATAAATTCAAGCTAAATTTAAATTAAATTAGATGCATGGGCCACTCATCAGAGGTCATTTATACACATATTTCAAGAAATTCTGTCCACATAAAATTATTACATCAAAAGTTTTAAAATTGAAATTTAAAAAACTTACAATTCCATCGGCGAAAACTCTGGATGAACATATTAACTACTTAGTATGTGTGAATTGCTACTTATAACCATATGCATAATCTGCATACTTAAAATAAATAAATTATTGTTGGTTGGTTTGTGGATGATAAAACTATCATAACAGCACAATTCAGACATTGATATACCTTTAAGCCTTAAAAATAGCTAAATACAACCTGAAGAAACAGAGTTTCTCAAACAAACATATTTTAAACAAAATGCAACATCACCTACTGTGGTGGAAATAACATCAATACATCATGAGTGATAGGCCAAAAACAATGCACATATACTCCGCAGAGCTGAACAACTTCGTAAAACTGGTGGCTTCCAAAAATACCTATTTTTGAGGCAGAAAAGGATGCCTGGACTGTGTCGCAGTGCATCAGGAACAGGAAATATATGATCCTCTCCATGGGATCTAAACACTTTCAAAATATGTGATTACAATCACTAAAAATACAATACCTAATATATGATAATCCTTACTGGGAATGGACACTCATCTCATGGAAAAGCAATAAAATAAGGATGGAGGACCTTGTCTACTCCATTAAGCATACTAATAATAATCAATAAAACCTTGCTCTATGAGGCTAGCAATTACTAAACTAATAACAAGATATCAACATCACTTTAACTGACTAAATCAATTTCAAGAATTTAAATTACACTGCATATTAATCAATGTCAGAACTAACAATGTAAGTCATGTCAACTGACTATATAAGAACTACTTAAAAATATTAAATGCATATAAAATTCTAGGCAAATTAATAAAATATTAATTCTTCAATTATATTGCCTAGTGGACATTTAAAAGACTATGAATCAAGTGCGAGAAAATTCTCAGTACGTATATGAAAGAATATTAGTGGTTATTATTAAGGTAGCATTTATAAAAAAAACAAATGAATGGGAAACCCTCTGATAATCTCTTGGGCTGTTTTACATATAACTGAGTGAAATACCATACATTTAAATTAGTTACAGTGAGATAGGAAAATCTCCAGGGATAAGAATGATTAAAATGTATGTTATCTTATTAAATGCTTATCAAATATAATAATACTAATATCTGAGAATGATAGGATGTCTACACATTCTAATAAACCCATTAAGACTAATATTATATAAATTACATTATCTGGCATATTTATACCAAACAGTATTACACATTTATAAAGAAAATATAGCATAAATATTTTTCCGGTTTCTTTTTAAACCAATAAAACACAATAAAAAGACAATAAACTTTAGTTCATAACTTCAGCTTTTTCAGCACTGGCCATCTGTTAAACATGTATATTATTTATTGAACACTATTTATCTGATGAGCCAGTATTCTGTGCAAAGCTTCTGGTCAAAATATTTAACTTAAATATGGCAGATTTCCAAATGAAATATCTACAACAGTTACTTGAAATGAATGTGGTATTTCCTTTAAATATATTATAGTTTAAATAAGCAATATAATAATAATAATAATAATAATAATAATAATAATAATAATAATAATAAGAAGAAGAAGAAGAAGAAGAAGGAAGAAGAAGAAGAAGGAGGAGGAGGAAGAAGAAGAAGAAGGAGGAGGAGGAAGAAGAAGGAGGAGGAAGAAGAAGAAGAAGAAGGAGGAGGAGGGAGAAGGAGGAGGAAGGAGGAGGAAGAAGAAGAAGAAGAAGGAGGAGGAGAAGAAGAAGAAGGAGGAGGAGGAGGCAATAAAATGGCAAGTAAAGCAAATTATTCAGCTGATAATATCATTATGGGATCCCGGGTTTACTTAGACAATAATATAGCTTCATTTTCATTCCATTTTTTTTTTTAAAAAAAAAAAACAAACATTTCTAAGCAATATTTCTTTTTTTTTTTTAATTTACTTGCATACAATATTAAGCTGCTTCTAGATTATTTTTCTGTACTCTTCTTAAAATAAAAGTGTAATCAGTTTTCTACTAGAGAATTCAACGTGTTTAATAATTTGGAATAATTATCACAATTTTAAGATGCTTCTAGATTATTTCTCTGTACTCTTAAAATAAGAGTGTAATCAGTTTTCTAGTAGAGAATTCAACATGCTTAATAATTTAGAATAATTATCACAACTTTAAGTATAGATATAAGCATACACACTTTGTTACAAGTCTCTTACTCGCGAACTATATTCTTCCATTTCAATTAAAAGAAATGCTCCAGCTGAGTAAATATTTCAGTATATTATAACTATACTATAAACATTTAAAAAAAAGTTCTTCCTTAAATAGGTGTGCAAAATATTTTATAATTCTAGTTCAGAAGCAGGTAAATTAACATTATGATGAATATTTTAAGTTAATGTCAGACACAATTATGATAATGTGGAAGACCGGAACTAACTAGAAACAATTAACACAAGGATATTTAAATTTTTAATATATATAATTAAGTCTCTACATATTTTTTTAAATTTTCCTTAAGTTTTATTTTATTTAACAAATAACTGAGTAAATGTAGACTATATAGTTCTGTGCAATAATAGTCATTTAGCCATAAATATAATAGCTGCATATATTTTAAATTTATTTCATAGAAGATATTATTGACATAGTATTGAAGATAGCACAAGTAAAATTTCCTCAGCATTTTTAGAAAGTTTTCAAAAGTTAATTGAAAATTAAATGACAAGAAATGAGTTACCTATTCTCTTTAGCAGTTGTCCATGGAGATATGACAATAATTAAATATAATTTACAATACTTTTTGTTAAAAAAAAAAGCTTTTAAAAATAATTTATACTTGTTCTGGAGAAGACTTCAGGAAAAATTCAGGACCCAACTCAAAAAAATACAATAAAACTTTGCTTTTATCAATATTCTTTTTATTTCTCCTCCCAAAATTTTCATGTCAATTTCTTTTAAACAGCTAATAAACACAACTTATTCTTTTTTTTAACTGTAATTTTTTAAAATCAGCTGGAAAACTGATAGATTGATAACTGACGTCAGTATGCACTACATATTTGAATGTCATGTGATCTAATGAACCTTAAATGAAAAGTTAATAATTAGTTTTTTTTATAATATTAATAAAATATATTACATAAAATAAAAATGGAAATACTGATATAAAATTAAAACTGGTCTCATTTATCAATAGACACTTTTAAATATCTAATTATAATTATTTTATTCATTCACTTGTTTTTTTATATTTAATATTGTAGCTAATTATTTATTCATTTTCTTCTTATAGCTCCATGCATGCATACACACACAGAAGTGACCCATCCCTTGACCTCCAATATTTAATTATAACTTTTAATGACTACAATTAAAAAAAATATTTGAGAATATTATATTAAAATAGTTTTTAACAAGTTAAGGCTAATTTACATTAAAGATTAAATTATTATTGGAATGTTTTAAGAAAACTAAAGCATAATTTTAAATCAATTGTACATTATTTATTCTATTTATAATATTGGCTCAGTTATTAGCTACAAACTAGAAATAAATAAAACAAAAGTTATTTTATGACACATTTAACATTATTATCATTTTTAAATAGTAACTCGAACATTTATTTTGAGAAAAATGCTATATTACATCTCCAACACAACTAACTACAAATATGTGACTTACTTTGCACATATAATTATATCAATTTATTAAATATCACAACATTACTAATTATTATTACATCCTTTTCATTAATTAACTAATTTCTTTTCTTTTATCATTTTTTTTTAAAACAGATAATTGTACAAAATAGGTAAGCTAATATAAGTTCTGGTAGCTATTGGGACCAAGTGAAACTTTACTTAGGTACAATATATTTATGCGTAATAAAATTTATCATCAAAAGTGTAAGTTTTTTTAAAATTTAAACATCCATATTTTTTAAAACATTTAATGGAAAGGATAAAATATTTGTTTTATTATTATTTGTGCTTTTTTTAATATGATTAGGCTTAAACAAAAAAAAAAAAAGAGTTTTCTTAATCGAATATTTTATGACTAAAGAACTTTCAATTAAGGAGAACTTTTTTTTCCTTATTGAAATACTTATTGAATGACTAAAAAAAGAAAGCAGCATTCAAAATTGATCTAATTATTTCTGAATTTTGACTTATTACATATCTTTTTTTTTGACAATCTTAGATTTAAAATTTTTGTAAAATAATATTTTTTTTTAATGCCTTTTTTTTTTGTTCAAGAATAGTTTTTCTTTTCAATTTTTTTTATACTGCATAAGAAAATTTGATAAATTATTATTATTATTATTATTATTATTATTATTATTATTATTATTATTATTATTATTATTATTATTATTATTATTATTATTTAGAATATTAACTTTATCTGCTAATGCAAATTTATTACAATGATTAAAGAAAAGGTGATAACATTATTATTGATTATGTGAACATTTTTTCTGAGTTATATAAGATTTCCAGACATACAAATATTACATGATATAAAAAAAAAGGGATTAATAACTTACTCTTATTATTCTTATGCTTCTTGAAATGTTCTTTTCTAAAATATGTGTAGTATTTCATCAATAAATTATAAATTGTTTATTATTTATTATATATTATAATATGCTTTGCAAATTTATCATGTCAGAAAATTCTTATGAAATTTTTATTTTTCAGATAATTCTTTTAAAACTTAATATTTAAATATTGTTAATATATATTATTATAATAATGCCATATGCGTTGTTTTTTTTTTTTTTTTTAGTTAGCTACTTGCCTTCTGCCTGCAGAAATTTTGAATCCAGTAGTTCTAAATTCTATTCTTGCAAAAGCTCTCAAATCTTCTTTATATGGGGATTCTAAGGAATCTGATAATCTAGGTTTTATTGTGAAATATTTGCCAAGAGTTTTTCTCAAAAAATGTAATTTATATATATATTTTGTCTTTGAATTATTTTCTAATTATTAGTTATTATGTAAGTTTTTTTAAAAAATATTTTTTTAACTAAATATTAATAGTAATACTTTTGAGAATCTATTGGTGGTAGTTAAATTCATATTAAAAGCAATATCATTTGAAAACTTAGATCATTCTTATTGGATTAATTAGATACTAAGTCTAATTTAGAATTGTGTGAACTTAAAGAATTGATTTTAGTCTTCTGCACACATTGAAAAATATTTTTAAAATATGTGCATTCATTTTGGAACTGGAAGTTTTAACTATAGAATGGGATTATGGAAATAAAACTGACTCATATTGTCATCCTTTCCTTTGCTTACACAAGCTGTTAAAAACGTGATGTGTTGTGATGTGATATGGCTACTTCTTTATTGAAGTCAGGAATCTTTCAGTCAATATGTCCAAGAAAAACCTGTGAGCCATCTTATCTTCCCTTTCCATTCCCCACCCTAAGTTTTTTCCATATTCTTTTCTATTCTGCTCTATTCCATTTCCACAACATCATCTTTGTTCACTGCATGGTCTTTGTATCTGGATCCCCCTTATCTTTTTTCAACCCCAGCATTAAGACCAATAACTCAATTTCTGTATAATCACTTGGTCTATATTTATTCTCCTACATCTTTCTATTAGCAAATGCCTAATATTTTCTATATTTTCTTTACATAACCTGCAGAGTAAATCACCCACATTTCTTCATTTATGTGTATATCCCTCGTTGCTAGCAATCCTGTTCGAGCCTTAAATAATAAACTACTTTGCCTCCTATTATCATAAATTAACTTGCATCCAATATTGTTTACTTCTATATATATTTAAGCTCCTTTTACTCTCCATACTTGTTCTCCATCTCTCCAGCTTTCTATTTTTTTTATTAATACATCTATTCTTCTATCCCAGTCTTTTTCACTATACACTTAATAATTTTCCTAACATGATCATCCCACCCTTTGTACAAGTATACTGACATTAAGTCTTTATCCAAATCTTCTGCATATCATACTACCTTTCTCACCCATCTTGTTGTCTGCCGTTTATTTCTTAACCCAATTAAATACTAATTTGGCTATTCTTTTATATCCATAAATTGCAATCTATCAAATATTTTCATTTTATTTTTTGTATCTTTCATATAAAAACTTGACCAAGTCATTTCTCCTTGAATTGCCTCCTTTGACATCAAACATCTGCATCTAATGCATAGCTTTCTACTTCTCTTTATAATTTTTCTAAGAAATTTAACACCTCATTATCATAGATTAACCCCTCTATTGCCAATCCTTTCTATACAATTCTTGCTACATCATATTTGTTATATGAAAACACTGTTAATTTCTTCATGGATTCCTTTTTTTCTTTGCTTCATTTATCAGTTTCTTTCTCCATTCTTCCAAGCACTTCTTCTGATTATTTAAGACAATTCCCAAATGGTTGTACATATTCACCACACTTAACTTTATATTCCCCAAGCATTTATCATTATTACTTTTGATTTTTATTTACTAAATTTGATACCCATCTCTTTATCTATCCCTGCACTAGTCTTCAACACAACTTCCATATTTTCCCTACTTTTCATACATAAGAAAATATCAGCAAGTAAAATGCCTGATAATGTATACACTCCCTTGCCATCTACTAATCGTATCTCTACCTCTTTTCCTAATCTTTCTATTGCCCTTTGCATTTCTTTCAATATAACAAAAACAAAGTAGGTGACATAGGGCATCCTTGCCTTAGTCCCACTTCATTTTTAAATCTAACTGATTATACTGCCTTATTGATATGTATACAAATTATTTTCATACAATCTCTACTTCTATTCACTCTATCATATGCCTTCTCTATATCTATAAAGATCATATATAATTGCCTACCTGTATTTCTACTCATTTCTATAAGTTGAATGATTACAAATAAACTATCTCATATGCTTATCTGATCGAAAACCTCTTTGCATTTCTCCCACTATATTATTTTCTTTCATCCATTTAGGACATTATCATTACTGATCTATAATTGTTTATTTTTCTATGGTCTTTACTCTTTCCTTTAAATAATAGCCTCACTCTTGTATTATTCCAGCTATCTGGGAATTCTGTCTTCTGTGCTATCTTATTAAAGCATGAAAATAGATTTAATTTTGCCCTATTTCCCAAATTCATCACTATCTCCGTTGCCCATACATCTAATCTTCTTGTCTTCCAATTTTTCAACTTCTTCCCTGCCTCATTCAATTCATTTTATGAAAAACTAATATTTCCATTGCAATGTGCTTTTATGATTATCATTTTGTTCTTCACATCTAACATCTTTTCTATATTCATTACATAATTATTTAAGATTAACTCTAATAATTCTTCTCTAAAACTACACTTTTTCTCTTCATCATTTAGTAATATTATTTCTCTCTCCCCTACTACATTCCTTTTTTTAATTTATTTTCAAAATTTTTTACTCTCATCTCTTCCACTTTTATTAATATCTTCCAATAATTTACTATTTAATTTTATTCTCTCTCTATAATTATCTATTTTAGCCAACTTCTTTTTATTTAAATAATTTTCCCATTTAATATTAACATCTTATTCACTTTCTCTGTTCTTAATAGCACACTTATATTCTTTGCATGTTTCCCCCCTCTCTTTTAAAGTTTTATTAATTTTCACTTTTCTAATATTTTTCTAAATACTCATCTAAAACCCTATTTGCCACTTTCTCTACTTCACCACACCAATCCTTATATTTATTCCTAACAAACTCTTCCTTAACTTCTACTTTTATTTTATATTCTTCTAACTTATTCTTATCATTCATTCTCCATCCATATCTTTCACTATACTTTTTACTTTACTTTTATTATTATTATTTTCCATCATTAACCATTTCTATTATAAAGAAATTATGATCACTATTAGATTCTCTTCATTATCAAAAACTTTAATTTTCTGTATTATATTCAATCCCTCTATCTACTAGTACATAATCTGTTGTGAGAAATATACTATTTTTAGATAATGTATATTTCTCCTCATAAATATTTGATAAACTTTCAATGTTCAAATTCGCTCTCTGCCAAATAATTTTCAGAAGCTGCCCATTTTTATTATCCAAGTCATCAATTTCTTTAACTGCCTCAGATTTCAGTGTCATATTGAATTTTTTAAAAAACTGACCTGAGACACAATTTTCACAATAACTTCAATTTTAATTATGTTAGAGCAAAAAAATTTACATTAATGAAAACTAGAAAAACTAAGGAAAACAATAAGTCTAAGACAAATAGTGATAACCATTCAAAAAATAAGGAAAAAAAGAAATTTCAACATTCGACATAATTATTACTTTATTGTTTGTTCATAATTTCTAATTCATCATAAACTAAGGTTAAATTACATCTTCAGTGATAATTTCTTTGTATTCCTCACAAAATTATCTTTCAAACCATATGTAATATGTCTTACCTGAGATAATCCATAGCTTCAGAATCTCCAAAAGTATTCACATAAGAATTCTTCATTTTTATCTTGTACCCAAAAGTTGCCAAAACTCAAAGGCATCTATAAGAAAAAGATTCATCCTAATAAAAGATACAAAACAAATCATTTCCAGAAGATAGATATGCATTTGTCATCATAGCAATTAGCTTCTTGTCTATCTAAAACTAGAAATTGTAGGCTATTGTGTGTATCACTGATAAAATTAGTTTCATCTCTTCATTTTATATTTTTTTGTGTACATCAGTGATGTTTATATTCTTTATGCACACCAGTGATGCTATTTGCCTGCATGTGCAATCTTTCTGTACATTTGATTATTAGTTTTGTAAATCATTAATTGTAAACACAAACACACCATATAAACAATAATAAATAATAAAATATTAAACCTTTTGAGAATCATTATTTTTATAAAATAAGTGGATTAGAACATATAAAATTACTGTCCATATAAATTCATATGAGCATAAATCAATATTGAATTTATACACACACACACGCGCGAATACAAACCCAACAAATCATTTTTCAAATAAATTATTAAACCTTTTGAAAATCATTAATTTTATAAAATAAGTGGATTAGAACATATAAAATTACTGTGCATATGAATTCATATGAGCATAAATAAATATAAATTCATATAGACACACACCACTACAAATGCAAATTAATAAAAATTAAATCATTTTTTCAAATAATTAAAAAAAAAAATTAAAATATTATTAAAAAAATTAAAATTGTATACTTACCGAGTCTGATATTCTTTAATTACATTTAGACTCTATGGAAGGCCTTGTTCGTGAATCAGTGTATTTTTAATCTGATAAAAGCGTATTTTTAGGCTGATAAAAGTTTTCTGTCTTTATCGCTTCGTGAAAATTACGAAATTGATCAAAAAGAAAAAAAAAATTAAATGCACCGGTTACAAAAAAAAAATCAAAATTTCATTGGATTTTTTTATTAAAGACATCTTTACAGTGCTATGTCAGAGACTTATCAAATGCCTGTATTTCTGTTGACATCATGCTTATAGTTTTTATGTCATTAAAAAAGAAAACAACATTTCAACCAATCAAATAAAGACGCGCGGGACACTCACTTAAAGAGCAAAAGAAGTTAATATGCCCCTATAACCATAATTTTCTTTCCCTTTTTGCCAAATTGTATCTCCTTAAATAGGCATTCATATGTGCTATTGTTCCACTCCATTGTAGTTTGATTATCTCCAGTGGCCATATACATTATAGAAAGGGCCAATCAGAGGGGGGGCAGCTGCCCCGAGCCTTACAATGTTAGGTTCCTTAATTTGGCAACTCAATATGTTAATAAAAATATAGGAGAAGGCAAAGCCATGTCATGGCTCATAGAACAGTCTTCATTCTACAGTTAAATTCCCCAAAAAAATATTTGAGAAAAACTTTTCCAAGTAGATATACTGTAATGGGATGCCAGTTTTCACCAGAAAGAGGGTGCACATCTTACTACAATCTGTGGGAAGAATACTGGAGATGAAGCGATGAGAAGCGATGAAATTCTAAGTCCATGATTACATCTATCTTCACTACACTAGCTCAATAATTATTAGATAAATTTAAATATAATTTAGACTAGTTCATCCACCTCTCATCCCTCTTTCAGTCACCATTATGCCATGATATTCAAACTCATAGAGAATTCACAATTGGCTCTCTTCAGGGATGGATTTAAACAAGTCATTTACTAATATGCCTTTATATAAGCAATGACTAATAAAATGTATTTCTAAATGTTTAATAATATTAACATATATATATTATAAATAAATGCTATGTAGCTATTAATAATTAATTTATTTGTTTATTAATATGAATGTAATATAATAATGATTAAATAGAGAGATCAGATTAATTACTCAGTAATATTTAATAAACAATAAAAAAATATGATATAAAAAGATAAATAAAATAATAATGAAAAATAAAGATGAATTTTTATCATTTTGAAAGATTAATAACTAATATCCCCATTCCATATCCCATGATAAAATTTCATACCTTGATAAACATTTCAAAAGAGAAGATTATAATTTAACCTAACATATATACAATATATAACAGTAAATAAATTCAAAAGATTATGAATTTAAATGACCTATTAATACATTTATAGTTATTCTTCATTTGTTTCATAATTATTATTATGAATCTCTTATTTACAATTATAAAACCTCTTTTATAAGTATTTGTAATAAAAATAAATATATATCATTATGTTTACTATATTAATTAATAAGAATAATAACTCTGTTTAACTAATATCTGTTAAATAATAATCAAAATTTTACTTCTTCTCATTTAAACTTTTAAATAGGTTTATAAAATTTAATTTTATTTAATATTATAAATATATATATTTAGTTCAATAATTTTCCCTTATAAAATTAAATTTGGATGTTCCCATTTTTGTAAAGATAAGATAGCAAATTTGAAATGAAAATCAATAAAAATAAACGTATTAAAATAATATAAATAATAATATGAAATATATAAATAGATAAATAAAAACTTAGTTTCCTGAGCTAAGTAAGAATGGTTCTTTAGGTCCGTATTTTATAATTCTGGTGGAGATCTCCTGGTGTAGTGTATTTATCCATTGGTTCAGTAGTCATATATTTATCCTAAATTGATAGATTATTAGCATTATCCAATGGTTTTATTGTTATCAGATAAAATACATCCTTTGAAGATTGATGTTTTTAACCTTCATTTTTCCAGTTAGATGTTTTACACAATTAATATTTTAAATTGGCATGAAAATTGGTTTTGAAACCTTTACGATATAATGTTCTACTTATTGCACATTGTAAGATACTTTTAAATATATACAATTATTTTCAAGATATTTTTATACATAGAAAAATAATGTAATAAAATAAAGAAGTTACTAGAAATTCAAATATATGTTCTCTTTTATATATTACTATCCTCTTTCAAATTTAAAAGAAAAAAATATTTTTTTTATAATCTATTCTGATCTTAAGTTTTAATTTCCATATAAATGAATCAATATTTCAATTTGAAAAAGTTAAACTGTTTCTGATTTAGGGGAAATTCGATTCTAGTATAGAACAGTAATATCCATTAAAAGAAAATAATTGTTGATAAAGTCATCTTCTTTATTGTAAAGAGAAAGAATGAATTAATTGTTAATATCTCTTGTTTATTTCAATTTTCAATGCTTGATTTATTTGCTCATTGTTATAAATAAATATTAAGATATGATAAAATATATATATAAAATTGTTTTTTTTTTTCAATTTCAAACCTGGTTAATTATTTAAAAGTTTGACATTTAAATAAGTATTGTTTTTTACTTTATTTTTTTATCAAAATAAATGTTAATCATTTATTCATTTTTATTAAGTACATATATATATATATGTATGCATTTTATAATAGTTAAATAAATTTAATAAATAAATGGTTTAGTTAAAGATAGTTATAATTGAGTGTATAAGTGTTGGGTTAACTGGAAGTTACCCTTACAATACCAAGAGTCAAGAACATAAGCCAGTTTAGGGATGAGGTGTCAACTTGATGACTGCAACGAAAACGACTGCAGCGCTCAATGACTGGCAGAATTAAGTTTCAGTCCCCTGTCAGTCAGTTATGTGCTAACATTATTTTACGATACTAACAGTTCTAAAGTGAATCTAGCCTATCCATGTGCTATCTGGATCTGATCTGCTTGCTCATTTCTGCAACTTGTAATTAATTGCTCCCAGAGTCATGTTTTTGGCCCTGTAAATAAAAACTCATATTTCTTCTCTCTTCCCCCAAGTTCTTATTTTAAATTTTGAAGGACCTCTAAAATATTAGTTGCCCCGGGTCTCACATTTACTCTGAAAGGCCCTGACCATACACACCATCCATTCTTTCTTCCTAACTTTATCTCAAACCATAAATGTTATTGACACTTTACAATAATTAAATATTTTTTTGACAGTACTCCTATACAACCACCCCTTTTTTATTTTTTATTTATACCCTGCCATACCAAATTTTTCAGTGTAGTTTCTTTTAAATGTGTTTCCACTACTGCTAATACCCCAAGCTCTCATTTTAAATAGCTTTGTTTAATTCCAACACTTTTTTGGTCTCCTACCACCTTGCATATTCACATATCCAATTTTTACAATTTCTTTTCTTTTTGTCCTTTTATAAATTCTTTTGATCTTTCTTTTCTATTATAATTTGTAATTAGTTTGTTTATCATTAGTTTTACTGACCCATTCTCTTTCCACATCATATATACATCTAGATAAGCTATCCGTTTGTCTACTTTTTATATCCTGTCCATCCTTAATCTTCTTTTTACTAATACTAACCCTTTATAAGTTTCCCAAAATATATTTTTCATAAATCAAACCCCCTAATCCTTCACTTCCTTGTTTTGCTAAATGCAATCCATCTTTAGTGTCTAACTCCCTCTTAGTAATAAAAAAATCCCACTCATCCACAAACAACATTATTTTTATCGCATAGTTTTTTAATCTCTTTTACAGAACATTCAATATCTAGCATATACCTATTGTCAAATCTTGGTAGTAATCCAATTATTCTTACTTTCTTTAACCTTATTTAAACTACTAATACAATTCTTTGTATTTGCCCATTATTCTCTCTGATGGCTCTGACAAATTATTTGTCCCCACTTATATCACAAACATCTCTACTTACTCCCTGTTTATTTACCTTATTTGTAACATCCTTAATTCTAACTCCAGGCAAACATACTCTTACATATCTATTTCTACTTTCCTTTGCAATTACACCTTCCCATCCCCTAATTAGCGATTCCTTTATCAGATCTGTCTCTTAATTTGTTTTACCTATTTCATCTGTTATATTTTCTTCAACCTTCTAAACTTCCATATCTATTTCTTATCATTTCTATTTATTAATTTCTTAATCTACATCCTTTATCTCTTCTTCTGGCTAACTCTCTTTATTGCACTATTTATTTTGTCATCTATATGTCTTGTCACTCTACTAAACATTCTTATCTACATTTTCCACAATTTCTCTTGACTCTCTTTAAACTATCTATGTTTAAAAATTATCATTTCATTTCTTTTATCATATTTATACATGATCTACATAACTATACATTTTTTATATTTTTCCTAGTCTTATTTAAGCACTTCAAATGGAAAACCTTATCACATACTGTATACACTACCATATCATCCCTAGTTTCCTTCTGACCATCATACATACATTGTGATATACACATGTAGTCCATATTTCCTTATTTTTTCAATTCCCTTACTCTATATTTATGTTTATGATTTTTCTATCACTATCCAAATTTTTCTAAAATCCAGATAATCTTATGTATGCCTTAGTTTTTAAGGCCTCATTACAATAAACATAATATATATATATGTATATTTAAAATGTCAGCATCTAAATGTTAGCAATATTTTTCTTCAGTCTTTCTAAATTCAATTAAATTTATCTATCTTCACTCCAACTTTCTTTTCTCATCCATTCTCTAAGCAAATATTTTCCAGCAATAGACAATTTTTTGTAGATGTTATTAAAATAAATAAAATTAACTTATCTTGCGGAGCAAATGCTTTTCTACAACATCACCTACTGGCATTGTTAAATTTTCAAGGAAATGACTTAATGTAATTATTTTACTTCACAATGCATGGATTGAAGAAAGCAAAAAATTTTAATCTTAATTGTTTAATAAATGAACTGCTTGTCCAGTTTGGAGTATCTGAAGATTACTAGCAACTGTTCATAAATTTCATTATATATTAATATGATCTACAGATATTCCAAGAATGTTGAAGATTTAAGTCATTTAAAAAGTGAAACATTCTAAATGAATGAAGTCATTAAAAGTTCATATTCTTGCTTTTATTTTCTCTGACGAGATTTTGTTTTCATCTAACTTTTTATATGTTTATTTCCATCTTCCCACAATACTGCTTTTTTTTTTTTTAAATATTGATTTTTAAAATTTTTAATTAATTTAATCTTCCTCTAATAAATATTTATCAGTTATTTTCTAATTTTGACTTTAAAATCCAATAGAATTTAGATTTCATTGTTCATAAACCCCATCTCCAAGCTATGACAATATTAATTTTGTTTACATTTATTGAATCATTTATGTATGTTCACTATTTTTACCCCCCCCCCCCACCAAAAGCTATTCAATTTTTTTTTTTAGTTTCTTTTTCATCTGTTAATGTATATTGACCTTACATTTCTTATGTTATTTTAACAATGTAAATTAACTTTAATTAGTTTTTAAAAAAAATGATACACAATAAATTAATACATAACAAATGAAATCAATATATTTTAAAATTCAACACGCTGTTTAAAAAACTAAAAACATTGATGTTTCATTTTTTCATAATAATCAATATATTAAAAAAAAGCACAAAAATATAATTTATTTAGAAAACAAATCTAAAAATAAAATGTTTAGTGTAACAATAATTATGGAAAAACAAATATTTTCGATCTAAGTGTGGTCACTGAAAACATTTAGTAAGAAATTTAATTCACTGGCGTATGGCTCTTATAAAAGCAAAGCAAAAACTTTAAAATATAGATTTGAAAACCTGAAATTAATATATTCAATGAGCAAGCTTTAATTTAAGAAAATGTTTTCAATAAATATGAAAATAAATATTCTGGATAAAATAAAATCTGTATTTGTTATCATTGCTAATTTAATGTTTTATGTAATATTTGTTTGGTAATGCTTATCGAAAATATTTATTTTTCAATCATAATTTAATTTTAGGTTTTTATTTATTTATTTTTGCTTTGCTTTTATTTAAACTATTCACCATGGTTGCTAATAAAAATTTTTGCTGAATGTTGCTCATACTTATTGAAAATATTTGGTTTCAATCATTGTCTATTCACTAAAGATATTGTCATGTTTTTGATTTATTGTGGTAAAAACATCAATTAATTTATTCTTATCTATTTTGATATGAAGATGAAGACTACATCAACTAATAATATGTACCTGCAATTAGTACCAATAAAGAAATATAAAAGTATTATATGCAAATATATAAAGAATGGATTTTTTAATGTATTTGAAATAGTAAAAAATTTTGATCTGGTAGGTTAATAAAAAGTATATTTATAGAAATTACAAGCAGAGCATTCTAAAAATGTAGTTATTTTTTAGAATTGAATACTATACGAAAACTAAAATTTACTTTGCCTTCATTTAAAATAGAGAGAAATAAATTCTGTACTTTAGCAGCAGAAATCTCACTTTGTTAATTTATTGAATTCTTATAACATTATGTTGATTTTTTTTTTGCATTTGATTGAACATATAAATTTTGCAATTTTATGATGCAAAGATAAAATATTGCATATTAATATAAAGTTAAAATAACTTGAAAAACATAAACTAAAAGTGAATTTATAAATGTCATTAAATGTAAATTTATTAAGAAACTGGATATTTGGTGGACAAGTTTTAAAATATATATTTTAATAATAGGTTTATTATTTTTCTCAAAATTGTGATTAAAATGATATATAAAAAGATATACTTATCACATTTCGTGCTGCTGCATTTTAAAAAATGAAAATTTTCTGTTATTTTATTGTTAGTGCAAGATCCATACATGAAAAATATATGTTTAGAGAGGGTCTTTTTTAATAAAATAATTTATAAGTTACGTCATAATTTGTTTTCAGATGTTATTAAAAAGTAACAAATTTTAATTTGAAAGTGCAAATATATATTACGTATTTTTAGAAATTTATATGCTAACAGACATATACACATATTTAAATATATGTATGGGCATATGCTTTCACAAACTACTGACAAACTTTATTTTTAAATAAGAGGAGATAAAATTTCTGTTAGATAATGTATCATGCACATACACAATACATAAAAGTTTTCTGCTAATTTTTTTGAAAAAGTATTTGTCAATAATATAATGCATCGTTTGCATATAAATAGTTTTAGAAAAACATTTCTATCTTGTATTTTTTGCAAGAAAAAGAAGGAAAATAAAGTAAGACATGCATACTCTAGTAGAAGTTATGTTTTATATATATCTTAAAAATGTTAATTTGATTAATTTTAAAGTTGTTTTTTACAGGAATCATTTCATTAATATTAAAAATATGTAATTTCCCGTAATATATGCTTTTTTTAAAAAAACTTTAAATATGGTTATTCAAAGAAAATATACTTCAATATATTGCAGTTTTTAAAGATATATACTTTTTTATTTTTTCTATAAGTGAAATTAAACTAAAGTTGTGAATGAACTCTTATCTATAGTTATTTTATTCTCATTATTTTTTTAAATTTTATTTCTATACATTTAATTATTGTAATAAAATAATGAGTAAATATTGTAAAAATGTATTAAAATAATTAATGTAATATTGCTGATAATGGAAGTCACTATTAGTCCACTCTGTATAATGTGTGATGGCATGTCATTATATGCTGTTAATGTAAAAGGCTTAATTTATTTAATGACAAATTTCACAGTAAGAGATCTATTGACACATGTAAGTTAAACAAAGTTTGCCTAATATCATTTAGAAGTTCTTGATAATGAAGAGAACTTTTCATTTATTGCAAATCTTTAAAAAGATGATTAAAGATATGAAAAAATTCTCCACATAAGTGGGTAGCTATCATTTCAGTTAAGTCTTATTAATTTTTTTCAAGGCTAATGTATCTTTAAGACTCTTGTAACAATTTCTAAAGTATAATTTTCTACTTGTTCTTTTCCTATGTATTGATTTCTCCTTTAACATATACCATTTACATCTTTCTTAAACACTTTTTCAATATTTTTATTTATATCAAACTAACAGTTTCGACTTTCCTGCAGTCATCATCAGAGCTACAATATTCAAATATATAATTATACAATTAATACACGTATCCACATATTGATATACATAATTAAATACACAATATAAACAAAAATAATTATACATTTTAATATGACCTTTATAAATAATTATTTCCCATTTTATTACCTTACTTTTTAAATAATTCTACCAATATTTATTTTATATTAATTTATTCTATATCACTTTATTTTTTTAAAATATTTAATATAATAATTATAACTTTAATATTTATTTTACTATTTAATACATATTATCAATATTATAAAATCAACTTCTAATCTTGTCTTATTTTTATTAAATATTTCTATTAATTAACTTTTCCCACATTACAAATTATTTTTTATTATTTTTTATATTACAAAAAATTACCTACCTCTTCTTAATTCTATTTCCAAAACCCAACTGACAAAAAAATTCAAAATTTGTACTTGTTTAACACTTTCCCTATTGTCATTTTCTTTAAGTTTTTTCTTTTAATCTTTTCAAATTCTAATTATTATTAATAATTGTTTATAAAATTATTGTTCTTACCCCGAAATTCCTATTAAGACTTGGTTTTATACTCTTAATCAAGATTGCCTCTAATTTTCCTATCCCTTCTATTATTTGTATTATTAATCATTTTTATACAATATTTTTCAAACCTATGACCTGTTTCTAATGAATGCAAATAAATAGGTGATCTATCATATTTATGTTGAATTAATCTGGTATAAATTGAATTCTTTGTTTTTCCCATATAATTAGTTTTTATATTTTTACTTTTACATGATTTGCACTCAATTTTATATATACCATTTATGTTTTTTCTACTTTTTTTACATAGTTATTATCTAATATATTAATTATATTCTTCTTTTTTTTATTTACTATCTTAAATTTTATTACATTATTAAACTTTTTGTTAATTCTAATAATTATTCTATTCATACTTTTTACAATACTATTATTATAAGTTTTAATACCTATATATTTATTCTTATCTATTTTATTTTTTCTACTTACTATCCCATTACTTGTATTAAATTTCTCTTCCAATTTTCTTATATTTTCTTCTATAACTTTTTCTGGATATTCATTATCTCTAAACTTTTTAATTATTAGTTTTATCTGTCTTCTATAATCTTCATCTGAGCAATAATTCCAAACTCAATATATTCTTGAATTTATAGTACTTATTTTATATTTAACATTTATATTTGAATTCCAATTAGTTATATTGCTATCTACATTAGTTTTTTTATATACAGATGTCTCTGTCTTTCATTTGCCATTTTTATATGATTTTTTTAAACAAAATATCCAAATACGATAACTTATTATCATTTTCTTTTTCTACTGTAAATTTTATATTTTTATCTGACCTATTAATCTCTTCAAGATACGTATCTATTTGCCTTTGGCTTTTGTTGAAAATCAATAAGTAATCAACATATCTTTTTATAAAAATTGAACCATTAGTATTATTAATCATTAAATCTTCTATATCCTCCATATATATATATATATATTACTAAGTACCCCATTAAATCTTCTATATCCTCCATATATATATATATATATTACTAAGTACCCCACTTAATGCCCCTCCTATTAGTAATCCCTTGTTTTATTTTTTAATATTATCCATTAAACAAATGTAATCTTACAACAAATTCTCATTATTTTTCTCAATTTCTCTATTGGTATTTTAATTTCTTTATATTTATCATCTCTATCTTTTTATTGCTAACTCTATTGCTACTTCCACATTTATATTTGTGTACATTGAGACTTGGACACTTAATAGAAGAGCAATACAGAGACTTCAGACTACTCAAAGGAGTATGGAGAGATGTATGTTGGGAGTAACAAGAAGAGATCGAAAACGCAATGTATGGGTAAGACAACAAACAGGTGTTACTGACCTTATTGAAAAAATTAAAAGATTGAAATGGAGTTGGGCTGGACATATTGCTAGAAGAAATGATAATAGATGGACAATTGAAATTTTAAACTGGATTCCAAGAGATTGTAAAAGACCCAGAAAGAGACCACATGTGAGATGGATGGATGAAATAAGAAAATGTGCAGGAGTGTTGTGGAAAAGAGAAGCTAAAGATCGGAGAAGATGGATTAAACTTGGAGAGACCTTCATCCTGCAGTGGATTGATAATGGTTGATGGTGATGATGACATTGATACAACATCTATTTTTACCATAGTTAACTTATAATTATCATATAATAATCAATTTACAACACCTTATTACTTTCACAATGCTTTATTATCCACCCTTTCCTTCAGTCAACAGTTTCAATTGCCCCAGCAATCTTCTTCAGAACTACAACATAATACAACATATCCTTATTTTACATCATTGTTATTCATTTCTTACCCTTCTTTGCATTCTACATTTATTAATCAAAACATTTTCTATACATATATATACACATACATATACACACATATATATATACTTTACATATATATATATATATTTTCTATTGACATTCTTTATTTTATTCTATTCTCCTAATATATAACTCGTAATATTTTATATATATAACTCTAAGTTAATATCTTTTACATTTTATATTAAAATTTTATATTATTTTTTTTAAACATTTTAAAATTTGAATTTAGTATTGAGGTTAGGAGATAACAAAAGTGCTTAGAATTATATTATAAAGGAAAATAGATCATAAGTTATTGAATAATTGTTGGTAAAGTGAATAATAATAATATAAAATGTAAAAGATATTAACTTAGAGTTATATATTAGTAGAATAGAATAAAATAAAGAATATCAATAGAAAATATATATATATATGGAAAGTATATATATATACGTGTGTGTGTGTGTATAGGTATCTGTATATAAATGTATATAAAATGTTTTGATTAATAAATGTAGAATGTAAAGAAGGGTAAGAAATGAATAACAATGATGTAAAATAAGGATATTATAAGATGTATAGATTGTAAATTATATGTTCATGTATATATATTGATATGTTGTAGTTCTGAAGAAGCTTGTCGACTGAAGGAAAGGGTAGATAATAAAACATTGTGAAAGTAATAAAGTGTCATCAATTGATTATTATATGGTATACATTTGACAATGCAATAGGGAATAGTGGTTATTATACTTCGTGATGAAGATAAAAGTTAACTTATAATTACTATATTCATTTATTTTATCTTTAATTTCTTTTATTAACTCTTTATTATTTTTAATATAAAAACTACTATTATTTGTAATATATTTCTTAAGAATATTACTTGATATTCATTTAGATATTCTATCAAAATATGAAATTGTACCATTTATAACTGGTCTTAAATGCACCCCTTCTTTAAATATTTTTGGTGCTCCATAAATTCTTGCCATACCACAATTTTTATTTCCCAAAAATGCAAATACTTGTCTATCTATTAACTCATTATTATATAATCCTTTTAATAACTCATAAATCTTACCATTTTTTAATTTAGTATCATCTTTATTTTAATAAAATACTCCTTTTCCAAGAATTTATTCATTTTACCAATGTATTCTTCTTTATTCATTAATACTAATTTATTACCTTTATCTGACTTTATAAACATTTTTTTTTTTTCATATTTATCTCTTATTTCTGTAACCTCTTTTATTTTAATTACATTATTTAAATTATTTATCCTCTTATTCAACTTTTATGTTTATTTTCAATATTTCCTTTTTTTAATTTTATATACCATATTATTCACTTCTTCTTTAAAACTTTCCATCCATAACTTATCCTTCATATCAATTACATTATTAATATCCTTATTTTCATAATAATATATACCATAATTAGGCTCTAAATACTTTCGTGCTATTTTTCTACTAATGCTTGCACTTCTATTATATCTTTATTTTTACATACTTTACATGGTACATATTTCATATCTTTACTTAATATATTTTTCTCTTCTTCACTTAGCTCAATATTTGTTAAATTACAAATCTTCTGTTTATATTTATGAAGTCCTTTATAAACTTTAATTTCTTTTTAATTTTTTAATTTATCCATTTTCTTATGTCTTATTATTGTATTCCTATTGATAATGTCCATCTTTTCATTACATAATTTCCTAAAAATTTCTTCTTTACAAGTTGTCCTTTTATTCACAAACTCTTCAATATTATTAATATCTTTATGTAATTTACTTTTCATTTTATAACTTTCTTTAATATATTTCTTTAGAATTTTCTTCTCAATATTCTTCACATAATTTCTTTTATCACTTATCATTTTCCTTAGTTTATCCAACCTTATAAAATTTGGTATAACTTCATATTTTTCACAATCCTTTAAAAATTTTGTATTATTTTTTAAATTATTTAATTTCATTACCAATTTCCATCTTTTATTGACTATTTTTAATGTCTCTCCATCTTCCAATCCTCTAAAATATTCCAAAAACATTTTAGTATTATGTATATTCTCCATAATCATATATTATGCTTCTTTATAATCTTTGTCTTCAGTGTTTTGACTTCTTATGGAAGTTATATAATTTTGTACTTCTTTTCCTATGTATTGATTTCTACTTTAACATATACCATTTACACCTTTCTTAAACACTTTTTCCATATTTTTTATGGTTGTTTACTCTTAGCGTGTTGAAACCGCTTGAGGGTGTAAATTTTATGTAAACAAACAATTATAATGTTACCGGGCCATTCTTTTTTTTTCAACTTTAAAGTGCTTTTTTGATTTACAATAAAATCATAAATAATGAAATTTATCTAAAAAAAATAAATAAATTGGATAAACTTTTTTTTTTTAAATTTTTATTTTTCTAAAATGAAATTTGTAATTTTAACAAGAATAGAAACAAATAAAAACAATATCATGGTGATGCAAATCAAATTTTAACATGAAGAAAAATAAATAATTTCTCCAAAACAACATTGTGGCCATGCAAATGAAATTGTTAATTTTAACAAGAATAAAAAGAAATAATTTTCTCAAAACAACATCATGGCCACGCAAATATAATTTGTAATTTTAACAAAAATAAAATTTATTCAGAACAACATCGTGGTCAAAAATAAAACCGGTATTTTCGATTGGTCTCCTGATTTATCTCACGCAAACATGAATTTTAGCATGATTTCGTAAAAATCATGCTTACACATCCCCTTTGATAATTGATTAAAGTGTCACCCTTGTCTAGAGAAGCAGGGCAAAGTTTCCACAATTTTTATTACCTCATATTACATCATTGGATTTGGAAAATAATGACTTGGGCATGCGAATTTGAAGACTTTTGACAGTCTCAATTACAGACACCCTCACCAAATACTGTAGCAAAATTTAAAATGGGATTGGTTGTATAAACTGCATAACAAAGTTTATCCTAAGCGGCATCAGCCGCTGCGGTCGAATAAACATCCTACCTTTGTGCTGTAAGTACCTGTACCGAAATGTTAATAATGGGATTGTTCGTATAAACTGCGGCAGAATAATACATTCTATTTTTGTGCTGTAGCATAGAAATAGATACTGTAGTCAAATTTAAAATGGGATTGTTCATATAAACTGTGTAAGACAAGTTCACCATAAGCGGTGGTATCCTCTGCAGCAGAATAAAGTCTTATTTCTGAGCTGTAGCATAGAAATAGGCGCTGCAGACAAGTAAACGGACTATTTTATTCGAATAGAACATATAGCAGTGCGACCATTTAAACGACATATTTCTGTGCATTTGCATAGAAATTATGCCCTCAAGCGGTTTCAACACGCTAATAGTAAACAACTTTGTTATATCAAACTAAGTTTCATCTGTCCTGCAGTCATCATCAGAGCTACAATATTGAAATATATAATTATACAATTAATACACTTATCCACATATTGATATACATAATTTAAATACACAATATAAACAAAAAAATTATACATTTTAATATGACCTTTATAAAATAATTATTTCACATTTTATTAATTTACTTTTTGAATAATTCTATCAATATTTATTTGATATTAATTTATTCTATGTCACTTTATTTTATGTTTTTAAAATACTTAATATAATAATTATACCTTTAATATTTATTTTACTATTTAATACATATTATCATTTTACTTATATTATAAAATCAACTTCTAATCTTGTTTTATTTTTATTAAATATTTCTATCAATTAACTTTTCCCACATTACAAATTATTTTTTATATTACAAATAGATATGTATCTTGAAGACATTAATAAGTTAGATAGAAATATAAAATTTACAATAGAAAAGGAAAATGATAATAAGTTATCGTATTTGGATATTTTATTAAAAAATCATATAAGAATGGCAAATGCAAGATAGAGACATCTGTATATAAAAAAACTAATGTAGATAGCAATATAACTAATTGGAATTCGAATATAGATGTTAAATATAAAATAAGTAGTATAAATTCAAGAATATATAGAGCTTGGAATTATTGCTCATATGAGGAAGATTATAGAAGACAGATAGAACTAATAATTAAAGAGTTTAGAGATAATGAATATCTTGAAAAAGTTATAGAAGAAAATTGGAAGAGAAATTTAATACAAGTAATAGGATAGTAAGTCGAAAAAATAAAATAGATAAAAATAAATATATAGATATTAAAACTTATAATAATAGTATTGTAAAAAATATGAATAGAATAATTATTAGAATTAACAAAAAGTTTAATAATGTAATAAAATTTAAGATAGTAAATAAAAGAAGGAAGAATATACTTAATATATTAGATAATAAGTATGTAAGAAAAGTAGAAAAAAACATAAATGGTATATATAAAATTTAATGCAAATCATGTAAAAGTAAAAATATAAAAGCTAATGTGGGAGAAACAAAGAATTCAATTTATACCAGATTAATTCAACATAAATATGATAAGAGGTCACCTATTTATTTGCATTCATTAGAAACAGGTCATAGGTTTGAAAGAGATTGTATAAAAATGATTAATTACATAAATAATAGAAAATTAGAGACAATCTTGATTAAGAGTATAAAACGTAGTTTTAATAGGGATTTTGGGGGTAAGAACAATAATTTTATAAACAATTATTAATAATAATTAGAATTTGAAAAGGTTAAAAGAAAAAAGTTAAACAAAATGACAACAGGGGGAGTGTTAAAGAAGTACAAATTTTGGATTTTTTTTGTCAGTTGGGTTTTGGAAATAGAATTAACAAGAGGTAGGTAATTTTTGGTAATATAAAAAAATAATAAATAATAATTTGGAATGTGGCAAAAATTAATTGATAGAAATATTTAATAAAAATAGGATTAGAAGTTGATTTTATAATATAAGTAAAAAGATAATAATATGTATTAAATAGTAAAATAAATATTAAAGTTATAATTATATTAAATAATATTTAAAAAAATAAAATAAGGTGATATAGAATAAATCAATATAAAATAAATATTGGTAGAATTATTCAAAAAGTAAAGTAATAAAATGGAAAATAATTATTTATAAACGTTATATTAAAATGTATAATTATTTTTGTTTATATTGTATATTTAATTATATATATCAATATGTGGATAAGTGTATTAATTGTATAATTATATATTTGATTATTTTAGCTCTGATGATGACTGCAGGATAGTCGAAACTGTTAGTTTGATATAAATAAAAGTATTGAAAAAGTGTTTAAGAAAGGTGTAAATGGTATGATAAATTTCTAAAGTAATGAGCATGTGGGCATTTTACAATATTTCATTTGTTTTTTTTAAACCAGATTTTGACCAATCATAGAATTAGGAAATTGGAAATAAACTTATAAATTGTCACTATGTTTTGCCTAACTAATTTTTGAAATCATTGTTAATGGATTGGGGGGAAGTCTGAGTAAGTGATTTTCTTAATAAAGGAATACATTGGGTGTTTTAGAATAGAAATCTTTTATTCAATCTTTTAATGACTAGCAGTAAGTCAGTTGGTCAAAACATGATCATAGACTTTCTTAATTCTATGACTGATCAAAATTCTTATAACAAAAAGCAAAGAATAAAAAAACTGAAGTACTTATATACCTTGTTATTTAATGCATGTTAACCTTATGAAAAATGAATGAGACTTGATAGAAATGTCAACTTACCACTTCTATGGAGAATTTTTCTAAGTTTTTAAGTCAGAATCTTTTTAAAGTCTTACAACCATATAATCTGGTTTGATCTAAACATAAGAAAATTTTACCATGTTCAAATACATCTGTGCAGTAATGCCCTGTGTCTGTTTTAATTTCATCATTTGGTCGTAAAAACTTTCACTACAATGATAAATATACTATATTTTTACTACTTATTTTTGAATATTTATTACTCAGTTTTACATGTAGATATGTAATAATAATAACAAACAGCCACTCAAAAGTGAGTCTGGTCAATCCACCTTCAAAAAAAAAAAAGCTCTAAAAACTAATTTTGTAGTGACTATATAAGCCAATCTGTGAATCACAAATACTTCCACATATAAAACATGCTAATCCATTTCTCTGTTTATTTGATATTTTATGACATTGCGTTTTAGTTTTCTCAACAGAAAACTTTGAAATATTTCAACACCATGTCTACTTGCATCTCTTCAATGTATATTTTCCCAATGGAAACTATTTTCATTGCACTTCTTTAGATTGTTTTTGAGATAATCCTTATAATCTAGATGGATCTACCTTTTCTACAAAACCCATGTTCAAATTCATCTCATAAAACACCCTTTTAGGAAGTCCAATCCAGCAAATGTGATTTTACAATAATGGCCTCAATAGTATCATATCCAGCATGCTGAAGAAAATATTGATTGCTTTTATTTTCTTGCTATTGTATTTTTAAAAATTTAAGGAACCTCACATGAAACTTTTCTAATGGCTTTATATTGCACCAATAGAATATCCAAGTTTCAAAACCATACAATAAAGTAAAATAACAGCTCTATGTGAAGCTAACTTAGTTACAGTAGTATAATGAAATACTATCTTTTAACTCATAAAAAACAGCAACAGCACATTGGAGTCAGTGTTTTTCTAATAAAACTACCAAGGTATTTAAATTGATTTACATTCTCAAGTTGATAATCATCTAAGCTGAAAGTTGCTGATGATTTTTTTTCCATCACTGATAAAGAACTTGTTTGAACATTACTTAATAAACAGATCTCTATTAATTGCATTCAGAACCTTAAGAATACTTTGTAAATCATCTTTTGAACTCAAAAAGATAGCACATACATCAGCACACTACAAATTCATAATCAAAGAAGATGAAATTCTTGCTTTTAACCAATCAAATTAAAAATTCCACCAAACTTGTATCTTATCTTGATCCTTGTCTGATTAAGCCACCTATAAACATTTCCAAAAGTCTACTGTCATAAAAACTGAAGACAAAGTTGGAACAAGTACACATCCTTCTTTAAATCATATTTTCATTTCAAATGTCTCACATCTTTCATTTGTAGTAATAATACTTCCTAAACATCACATGATCACCATCTCTTATACTAGCACATAATTGTTATTAAACAAGGCAAAACTCTTCATACAGTAGTGCCACCCTATGTCAACCAGAGTAATCAATGGATGCCAGAAGGCTTGTGCATAAAATCTTTATCTAGTGCCTAATCCAATATCCCCAGACTAGTTTTTGGCTTGTGGCCTTGTTTAATAACAATTATGTGCTAGTATAAGAGATGGTGATCATGTGATGTTTAGTGGTTTAACTCCAATCCTGCCTAATAGGATAGTGGTGGCTATGGTTGTTAACGAGCCAAAGACACCAAAATGTATGAGTGCTGAACCGAGTTCAGACCCATATGACTATAAGCTATTGAGCTTCGATTGAAAATATTGTTTTAATTTCATTCTCATAGTTTTGTAGTTAAGTAGAGATAAAAGGTGGCTGCTGGAGGGTTGCATTAGATCCTAAGATCTAGGTGCAGTGCTTTCAGATCTAAGGTTCCTCACTGACGAAGGCCATAAGCCAGAAACTAGTCTGTGGATATTGGATGAATAGGCTAAATAGGGATTTTATGCACAAGCCTTCTGGCATCCATTGATTACTCTGGTTGGCACAGGATGGCACTAGTGTATGGAGAGTTTTGCCTTGTTTAATAATACTTCCTCTCATTTTATCATGTAGAAGTTGTATAATAGAAATAAATTTTGGTGACAACAAACTAATTTCAAACAATGCCATAGACCTGACATTATTTCAATCAAATGTCTTGATTTAAATTAATAAAAAACAATATGTAAATTATTACTTTGTTCTTGACACTTTCCATGCATTTCCCTGGCACAAAAATCATATCTATAAACTTCTGGTATAAATGGAAACAAACTATTCAACAAAATGCTTGGAAGTATTTTTGCTATTGTAATGGTATGAACTCATATGCCTTGTTAACATGTTGCAAAATTCCACCACCATGTTTGAAGAGAAGCACAGCAGGTGGGTTCAGGGCCTGTGGTACCATGTTCGAACATAGTCATTTTATTTCACAACACCCCACATGACACTGCGTATACCATAACAATAGTAAATATCTTTCTAGACCCGGTGGTCAGGTAGATCAAGAGACGTAACTAAATTATTTTAAGATTAATGGCTACTGCTATTTACTTTAATGTGATTATAATAATTGAATGAGACATTGAGCATTACTCTTAAATAAAGCAGACACACAAACACATAAATAGGTAGACACAAATATTTAATAATAAAATTAAGTTACATGTGATTTAAAATGCTACTAGGGTATCATTCAATTACATCTCACGCCTCACATTTAAATGCAGATATTGCGAGATTATGATACGAGATCCCAAGTAGGAGAATATCTGCCAATCCAGCAATCATTATTTATTTATTTATTATTAATAAATAAGTACACTAACGAAATTATTACTAGAGTAGCTGATGTGGAGTGGAAATAGATCTAGCATAGACATTCCTATTCATAAACAAAGTAACATGCGATAGGTTTAGGTGCTGCCGAATTTCAGGAGATTCGGCTTTTCTTCGAGTACAACCGCTGAGAAACATTAGAGACAGGAGGGATGGCCAAACGTCGGGCCAGAGCCATTAGAAGTAGTCACGAGTGCGGAATCTGTATGAGGTCTTAGCCTTTCCATCCCAACCGCATGACTAGGTCAGTTACCATTGGGGTCATTTCGTATGCCCGATTATTATGGGAACTCGAGTATTTGAAGAATCCGCCTTTCATTTCTGCGGTTTAAATTAATGCATCCACAAGCCAACGCATTTCACAAAATCTATTGAAATCATTTTATTTACTGCTATGCTTTTAAAACAGTTTATTTTCAATCCCCACACTGAACTAAATAAATTATTATTTATCTACCCCCCTCTTTATGATTATATTACTCTAGATTGACAAGACTTGACAATATAATTTAATATACTATTTAAAAAAAAAAGATCGCTAAAGTGGCTAATACGTTGTACTAACGATTATAAGGTCTCACTTCTATATTATTCATAATAACATATAAAGTAAATTTATAATTCTCGAGCTGATCATTTATAAAAGAGAAAAGGGGATTTTAGGTGAATCTAAAAGTCGTGCAAAGAATAGCAATTCTTGCCCATTAACTTGTTAGGGAACATCAGCTCAGAAATCAGGGAGGCATGAAATATAATATATAATCTATAAAAAAATTATAGATATCCAAGTAGAAGAATAAGAATAAGCTTTGAGATTTATAGGATATTACATTATGTTTTGATACATTTATAAGATGGAGGCGAGAGCTTAGTTTTAAAATTACAATACATTTAAGTTAAAGAGTCAAACTTTAAAGATACAACATGTAATAGGAATTTAATTTAAGAGTTCAGAAAGAGTCTTACACTTGGGTATCGTTTTACCTTCGATTATTTGAAGTGTGCACACTTGATGGGAGAGTCCGATATTCCTTGTTTAATAGCATTCACATTTTGAAGATATACACATGCAGCAGTTTGAGTTCAGGTTTGTTTCATTTGTTTTATGGGAAGCTCCATATTTCCATAGCCACAGTCCGGAGAACCACAGCAGTCGTCCTACTCCTTGCACATTGTTAGGTTAAAATATCTGGATACGAAAACAAAGTAACAGCATAACTTTACAGCAACAATGAATTACCAACAATAATAAGCCTTTAAAATAGCTACCTTGTTGCTTTTATTCCTTTTTCTTTTATCTTTCGGATCCATTGAACAATTGCATCATCCATCCAAGCGTTCTCTCTAGTCTGTGCTATATATCCCTTCAGGTAAAGGTTGGATTAGTGGTACATGTTGAGATTGCAATTTCAATCTGACCACATTTTTCTCTACCTTACATTTGACCTAATTACAAATGCTTTTAACAAATTTTTTATAATTATGAGTTTAAAAATACTTTTCAGCTCTGTCATCTTTTCCCCCTCCCACTATGACTTGCAAACTCTAATTAGCAGGGGAATATCTATTTTTAAATATGTTTACAATTAAAAGAAATGTTTTAGATGTTATAATTAAAAATATTACACAAATCTGACCTAAATAATAATAATAACTCAATTATTAACACTTACCAAATTATATCTATTTTTAAATACGTCTACCTTTAAAAGTTAAAATAATTAGTTTAGATTTTTATAATTTAAAATATTACATAAATATGATCTATATAATGTAATTATTAAATCTTACACAAAATTATGTGTTACAAATCTAATAAGTCATCTGCAGTGCATTACATTTTAAGAATAGACTTCATATTGAAGTGTGTGCATATACACGATGTTTTTAAATATCTACATATATTTTATAATATGCACAAAGTCCAATATTCGAGGTCAGAACCTATGTAAGATAATAATAATGGGTGAGAGGTGGAGATGACAACAGGTGAAACTAAGATTTGAATTCAAATCTTACTGTTTCACTATAGTGAATACTAATGATATTCCTTGATAATTACCACAATCTTGTCTATTCCTATTATTTTTAAAAATTGGAACAATTAAAGCAAATGGATTACACAATATAATGAAAACAGATATTCCTAAAAAAATTCCAATATTTTTGAAGCAACATATCACTATTTTAAAACTTCTCCAGTATTTCACCAGAACCTACAGCTATCCATTTTTAAGAATACAAAGCTGTTTTGATTTTATTAAGCTGGAATATTTTTGTCCAAATCTAAATGAATAGATAAAATGGGTATAATATTTAAAAGTCATATCAATTCTTATAACATTATTCAAAAGATGATTAAAATTTTCTCCACCTGTTCAAAATTTCTATATACTGGATTTAACAGGATTGAGATACTATTTCTCAGATCCATATATTGCTTTCATTACATCAAAAAAGATCCAGAATGATCATGATCAGCTAATGTTTGTATCTGCAGTTTTAATCCACCTATCATTTTAAAGTCTTGTCAGTCATTGAACTTTTGCCTTCAGATTTTTACATATATTATGAAGTTCCACATTTAATCTATTATGTGAAAAAGTGAAAAACCCCTCTATTTAAAAACATGTATAAACAAGAAATAATTAATGTAACATTGTCAGTTTTAACATTAAAGAAGATGTCTAGAAATTCAAAATGGCAAGGAAGTAAAAGTATAGGACATGTTAATTTATTAATATATTTACATCTAATGTTAAAATATTAAATTAATTAAAAATAATCTGGAAAAATCATGTGTTAAATAATCATACAAAAGATTATTCTATAAAATGTAACAAAAACTAATATTTAAATTCAGATTATAATTGTAAAAAACGTGACAATTTTTTTTTAAAAAAGTGCCTGTTTTTGTCATAGATGACCTACTGATATATTTTCTAACATTCAATTTTCTCAGCCCACATTATTTAGATTTATTATAATAAATTTATATAATCTAATTTCAGATTAATGATTGAAATTTTTTTAGCTATGAAACAATTTGTCTGAATATTTGTAATGATGGTATATTATAAGATGTTATATGTTGAACTATTTCCATCATTTATGAGTGAATGTTGAATGTATAGAAAATTTTAAACTTTTAATAACACACAAATAGACAATACAGGTTAGTAATTACACAAGGTTTCGAGTAGTATTATTCTCCACTTCAGGTGTTGCTGGCCTATATGCACAGTGACAATATTCGCTTAGAAGTTGAACTCGCTTCTTTAGATTCTTGAATATTGAATTTAAGGCAAATACCCTATTCTGTCAAAGGCAACATATAGTAGAAATTTGATGTATTTATATATGAGGGTTGGTTCAAATCCCGAGTCCTTCAATTTTTTTTTACGAGGCTAATTATTTTTTATTTTATTTTATTTTTTCCTAAGCAAGATTAATTAGATGCTTCCATACATTGTGTATTGCCACACTGGGTTGGTTTATAGGATTATTAACCATTGCCATTTAAGCAGCTTCCTTGGATTTTTTCTATGCATTTTTCTCTTTATCCAATATCTTTGCATTTTTCCACTTAAGCATATGGTCATTAGTACATACATGATCTGCTATGGTAGACACATCTGTTTTTCTCTTTTAACTATTAGTTTGAATTTCACCATTACACCATCTATGGTCCCACTATTGGATATAATGGCAGCCACTGACAAGGTGACCCAAAACTTGACTCTAGAAGAAGTGGCAGAGTTACGCTGGAGAATAAAAGGGACACTTGAAAGATATCAAGTGCACAAGCAGAAGTCAAACATTTCATGTGATGAGAGGAAAGCTATTAAATTTCTCAAACAGGATACATCTATAATCATTTTTCATGCTGACAAAGGTAACACCACAGTTGTAATGGATAAAACTGATTATGATAACAAAATACAAGGCCTTCTCACAGCAGGCCAACACAAAAAAGTAGTAAAAAAATCCAATTTCAAATACAGAGGTAAAACTACCAGCATCACTCTGGAAGCATTGCAGGTATTTCAGTGATTCAGAAAAAAGAAAATTAACTTTGTATTTCAGCAAGATTCCTCACCTGTATGGACTGCCTAAAATTCATAAAGACAATGTTCCATTAAGACCTATTTTAGAAATTTACCATGTCAAAATTTGTCAAAATTTCTTCTCGAAATTCTTAGTCCATTGGTGTACAGGATAGTCTTTTGTCAGAGATTCCAAGCACTTTGTAGAATTAGTCAGGAACATGAAAATGGAAAGAACTGACATATTGGTAAGCTTTGATGTGGAAAGTCTGTTTACAAATGTACCATGTGATGAGGCATTGTCTATTGTAAGGAAAAGGTTATGATAATAGTATGCACACTAGAACAGCTCTACCTATTAATAGTATAATGGAATTATTAACATTCTTTGTAACAATAACATACTTTTAATATAACTCAGAATTCCAACAAAATCAAGGGATGGCCATGGGATCATCACTGTCACCCTTGCTCAGCAACAGTTACATGGAAGAACTTGAAACCACAGCCATAAATACTCCATGTCCACCTAAAGTGTGGCTTTGATATGTTGATACATTTATGGTATGGCCACATGATGAGGTAAAATTACAGTCATTCTGGATGCACATCAACAACATATCCTACAATTAAATTCATGATGGAATCAGAACAGGAACAAAAATTGGCATTCTTGGATATTCTTGTGACAAGACTCCCTCATGGAAAAGTAAAAACAACACACACTGGAAAATACTTGGCATATACATCCAATCATACAAGAAGCACTCAACAAGGAATTGTACTATCACTATGGAACAGAGCAAAGAAGGTTTGTTCAGAAACCAGTGATTTGGAAAACAAAAGATTCACATAGAAGAAATGCTTATGAAGAATGATTATTTATCAACAATCATCAGGAAAACCTTCAATAGACAACCCAAAGAGACCAAAAGAGAAAACAATTATTGGTACAGTAGTGTATCCATACATACCAGGAATGGTGGACAAATTAAAGAAAATCTGCAGTCAATATAACTACTTTTGAAACCATACCACACTTCATGGAATGCTTATTTTTACTTAGCCTAAACTGGAAATGCTTAAGAACAAAAACTGCATCTATGAAATACCATGTGAATGTGGAAGGAAATACATTGGTGAGACATGTCGCTCTGTTGAACAGTGATTGAAAGAGCACAAACTAATGGTTAAAAGAAAAAAACAGATGTGTCTACCATAGCAGATCATGTATGTACTAATGACCATATGCCTAAGTGGGAAAATACAAAGATATTGGATAAAGAGGAAAAAATGCATAAAAGAAAATTCAAGGAAACTGCTTTTATGACAATGGTATATAATCCTATAAGCCAACCCAGTGTGGCAATACACAATGTATGGAAGTCTCTAATTAATCTTGCTTTTAGGAAATAAAAAAAAAAACTAATTAGCCTTAAAAAAATAAATTGAAGGACTATGGAGGATTTGAACCAACCCTCATATATAAATGTATCAAATTTTTACTAATAGCTCAGATGATAGAGCATTTGCCTTAAATTTGATATTCAAGAATCTACAGGTGCAAGTTCAACTTCTAAGTGAATATTGTCACTGTGCATATAGGCCAGCAACACCTGAAGAAGAGTGGAGAATACTACTACTTGAAATGTGTAATTACTAACCTGTATTGTCTATTTGTGTGTTATTACTAATAAGTTGTTTATATTTGAAAAGTTTAAATAAAGTTTTAAATTTTCTATACATTCAACATTCACTCATAAATAATGGAAATAGTCCAACATATAACATCTTATTGTGTATGAATGTGTGGTGATGTGATGTTAAATAAGTTCTCAAATGAAGTCATTACTTCTTGTGCTTATGATATATGCTTTGAATCACTGTTAGCCAAGTTAAACATTGTTTTTTTCCAAAGCCTTATATACCACAATAAATTTATTTACTTTTTATTATCCATTTATCTTCAACTCAGCTTCACCTCATTTTTCCTCTTATCCTTATCCCCCAATTTGCTATAATGTTCGTGAAATCTCTATCTCTTACACTATTCTCAAAATTTTCCCACAATTTATCTTTATTCTTTAATAATATCATATATTCCAAAAATAAGTATTCAATATTTTCACATCCATCTCCACAAGAACTAAATTTAAAATTCAAATCATTCCAGTTTGTCTCCTTTTCCTTGTAAGCACTCTGTAACATTATGACATAAGTTGTTCAACTATTTAATATAATAATTTTATATAATTAAACATGTTATAGGCATATCTAATTCAATTGGTGATGTAAATAAAAATTGGAATTAAATTACCTGACCAGAAAAATAGCAACAGTATATTAGCAATACAGAGATAATAATGACATTAATGTAGTAATGAATCTTCAATTATTGTTTAGAGTGAATTTAAATGGAAGCTCATTATTGCTAATTAGAAAAATTACTGAATACACTTTATAGAGTTTTGTCTCTAAACCAAGAGTTAATAGAATCATCTACTAAATGCAATCTAACAGTTAATGGAATCCAAGATTTTATTATTTTTAGTACTTGAATATTTACTTTCAAAGAACTGATTTTATTGAATCTAAATTACAGTCGTCATATGTGTTTATATATACATTGTTGTGCTGTGTATTCTCAAGCCAGTATGCATTTGGTATCTCATGCAGAAATTAAATACTTCATTTTTATTATTTAAAAAGGAATGAAGTTATTTGTAATCTTATTTAACTTATTCTTTTTAAATTGTTTAATAATTGATTGGTTTTATTCCTTTTTTTTTTTAGCTATTACATCATTAAATTGTTTGGAACTAAGTTATAAGGTAAGTTCAAATAAAAATCGTTATAATGAATTTTATACTAGTTTAGAACTCTTAAAGAATTCTAAATTGTAAGAATATATTTTAAACTTTGAATAAATAAAAATATACAATAATTAAAATGCATTTATTTTTTTATAGGTTGAATGGCCTAATAACATCGTAATTACAGAAAACAGTTTGATTAAATATAATATGATTTTTTCCTTCATGCTTCAAGTTCGACAACCCATGTGGGCTTTAAGTGATGTTTGGCATAATCTTAAAAGAACAGGTAATTAACTTTATAAGAAAATAGTTATATATTAAAATTAATTTACATAGTGGTATCTTATATCATTTGATTTTACACTGTGTAGGTATTGAAATATACAGGTAACCAACCATTTGTAATGTATTTTTAACATTCAGTATATCAAAGTTTTCACTACATATATACACTATATACATAGTTATAATACAATTGAATTTTAAAATTATACATATTAAGACACTGATATACATATAGAATAATACAATTATAAAAAGTTATTCGAATAATAAAATGAAAGAGAGTACATTTCTAGATGTGTATATATGTAAATATTATTCTCATTCAAAAAGAACCTTTTTTATTATTCTTGGGACAAATTTGTGATGATGTAATATAAAAGGTGTATGCTTATATGATATCAAATTTGTAAATGTCACACATCCTTATCTATTTTGACAACATTTACATTGTGAATTAAAGAATTAAACTTATTTTAATATTGGCCTCAAAACACGTATATTGACTGGAATTAAAATAAAATGAAATATTCCAACAATAAAACAAATATATTCATCCTTATTTTTTTAACCTTTTTGATACAGTAATGGTTATAGCAAATGTAAGTTCTTACCAATATCTAAATCTTAATAATTATCTCTAAATCCATATAATAAATAGCTTGATGTCATCTTTTTCTCTGGATTTTTTGCTAAAATCTTTGTATAAATGCAATTATTTCTAATGCAATTTGTCTACTGAATATTATTTCTGTTCATATCTTTCTAACCACACATTTAGTCTTTTTCAGTCTTCACTTTATTATTATAGTTGTTGCTACGCAGCTAATATGTATACATGCACTTTTCAAATTATTAATTAATTTGTGAATTTCTAATTTATTTATATCTTATTTAATAGATTTATGGATTTTAAATTTTTGAGAGAGGCAAGACTATTTGTAAACAGATTTTAATTAAACAATTGCTTAAACTAAAAAAGGCATTAAGAAGGTTTATTTCTTGTTCATTTATTAGTGTGAAAAGTTTTTATGGTAAGTGTGGCCTTGCAAAACATTTAATAGTACGGAAAAATATGACGTAAATATGGAATAATGCTATCAAATAGTGTTCATTTTACTTTTACACAAAAATGAGGTGAAGGAAAGCAAATATAAAAAGAGGTTAATAGGTAATTATATGGATACTACACAAGTAAAAGATTGTACAGTTTGTATATAGTCCACTGCAAGTTACACAATCTACATAGATGGATAATGAAGAAAAAAAAATTGCATATCAGACTTGCCAGTTTCTAGGTGGAAATGATTTGGGCAGTTCTATATCTTTGGTTCACTTTTTTAACTAAGGATCATTCATTTTCTGATTAATATTAGATCGTTAGCTAAATCAGTTATTAAATCATTAAACATCACAATCACCATTTTCTATGCTTACACAAGTTATTAAAACAATAGCAAACTCTTCATACATAGTGCTACCAAGTGCAAGCTGTCCTTCATACAATATCCCCAAACCTTTTTAGCTTGTGGATTTCATCAATGAGGAGCCTTGGATCTGAAAGCATTCCACATTGATCTTAGTGTAAATCTCCTGCAGCCACCTTTTATTTTTTTGGTTAATTATAAAGCTATGAGTTTAAAATGAAAATGTTTTCAATTCAAGCTCATTTTGCTTGTATAGTCATACAGATCTAAATTCAGTTTGATATCTATACATTTTGGTGTTTTTGGTGTTTTAATAATAATCACCATTATCCCATTCACAGGATTGATATTAAATCACTAAGCATCACATGAATACCATTTCCCATGCTTACACAGATTGTTACAATGTATAGATACTGAAATGGGTTCAGATCTGTATGACTATACAAACGAAGAAAGAGCTTGGATTGAAAATATTCTTGTGTTGTCATTTTAGACTCATGGTTTTATAGTTAACCAAAATGCTAAGGTTGCAAAAAGATTGCATTAACTCCTAAGATCTAGGTGCAGTACTCTTAGATCCAAGCTTTCTCATTGATGAAAGTCACAAGCTAGAAACTAGTTTGGGGATATTGGATGAATAGGTACTAGATACGAATTTTATGCACAATCTTTATTGCCTCCATTAATTATTACTATGGTGTGCGTTTGGTGGCACTACTGTGTGGAAGGTTTGGATCAAGGGTGAGTAAAGATATGGGGATTAAATTTAGTTGAAGAAAAATCAAGAGTAATGATGTTAAATGCTGGGAAAAATATATCTCCCAATAAATATGAATAGATATAACTATTTGGGAATCGTCTTAAGTAATCAGAAAAATTGCTTGTATGAATGGGAGAAAAAATTGATAAATGAAGCTAAGCAAAGAAAAGAAAGGGACTGATAAATAAATTAACAGTGTTTATGTGTAATAAATATGATGTAGTAAGAACTGTATGGAAGGGAGTAGGAGTAGCAGGGTTAACTTAATGGTAATGATGCTTTTTGTGGTAGTTGAAGGTTGTTAGATTATTTAGAAAAAGTACAAAGAAGTAGTAAGACATGTATTAGATGCAGATGTGTGGACAGCAAAAGAGCAATCAAAGAGAAATGGGATCCAGTTTTTATATGAGGGATGCAAAAAGCAAAATGAAAATGTTCGTAAATTTCAATTTTTGAATAATAAGAGAATAGCCAAACTAGTATTTAAATGGGGTATGATTAAAGGGCAGGCAACAAGATGGGTGAGAAAGGTAGTACAGTATGTAGAAGATTTGGATAAAGATTTTGTCAGTATACTTGTACAAAAAATGGGCTGATTGTGTTAGGAGGATTGTTGAGTGTTATAGTGGCAAAGAATGGGATAGAAGAATAGATGTTTTAAAAAAATAGGGAATTGGAGAGATGGAGAACTATTATGGAGAGTAAAAAGAATTGAAATGTATATAGAAGTGAAGAGAATATTGTTTGTGAGTTAATTTATGATAATAACAAGGAAAGTAGTTTACTGTTTAAGGCTCAAACAGAATCCTTAGCAACAAGGGAATATAGACTTAAATGGAGAAATGTGGATGATTTAGTTTGCAAGTTATGTAAGGAAGATATGGAAAATATTACACATCTGCTAATTGAATGTAAATGTTTACACGAAGAAAGAGTACAATGAGTATACAGAAAGTGGTTTCTTGGTTTTTAGTTGGATTTGGAAAAAATAATGGGGATCTACATATAAAGACCACAAAGTGGACAAGATGGAAATGGGATGGGGCAGGATAGAGAAGATTATGGGAAAAACTTTGAATGGGAAATGGAAAGGGAGGATAAAGGTAACAACAAGTTTTTCTGGGCATAATGGCTGAGAGGTTCATGACTTCAATAAAGGATAAACCATAGCACACATCGATTATGTGAAGTCAAGAAAATACTAAGCCTGATTGGAATCATTTTTAATTCACATTTTAGAAATTACTAAAGTTGAATGACATCATAAGGGCTTATATATATATTGTAACCCTTCCTGTCAGATACCGTACTCATAAACGAATCACTATGCATGTTTTACGCGTTTAATTCCAATGTAACCTTTGTCTATCTTAATCTAGGGTATACCTTCTTCTAATCTCTCTGCTTCAACACTCAACCCAACCGAGTCTAGAATAGACACCTAAAAAAATATGTCTTAAACCAAAGAGAAGATTTCCTTATTGGCCAAGCTCACATGAAACTATACTTAGAGAAGATTACAAGGTGAGTAATAACTTCTGGTCAAACCAGCTTCAAAATCCACAAATAAGTAAACAAACAAAAGATTGTGAAATGAACTTAATCTTTACCAAACTAATAAATAAATAATGATTAGATCGATGGACTGAATATGAAGTTAAAATACAAATTAAGCAATAAGGAAATTAGGATATAGATGACAGAATGAATGAGGTAAACAATTAGAAGTTATATAATAAAATGAAATGTCTGAGAATGAAGAGAAAAGGAATGAATATGTATCAGAATAATGAATGATTAAGATGATGGTAGAATAAAAGTTAATGGATGATTAAGATGATAATGGAATAAGAGCTATTAAATGGTGAGTTAATTAGGATAAAGAATTAGGATGAAAGGAGAGTAAAGGAAAATTGAAATGACAGATGAGAAAATGATGATGATGAAAGATGATATCCAGAACTTTAAATTTGATATTGAATTAAATGATAATGAAACAACTAAATCAAATATGGCTTTCAAGCTCAGCAAAACCAGAATATTCACTATAAAGTCAAAACAAGCTATAAATATTTCAGATAAGGAAGCAATTGATATTTTAAAATTTGGTTGACCTTTACAAAACAGTGAATGTACATAACTCCGATCCAACTATAATACACAACTAAAAATCTACCATAAACTCAGATTCTACGCTTCAAATTAATATAATTTATTCTTCTCAGGGTTCATATTACTTAAAGATTATTATACAAAATATACTTTGGTCAGTGAGAGGGATTTTGCGACTACCCAAATATATTGCACAAAACAGTTCTTGATATCAAATTAAATTAACAAACATTTCTAGAAACTTCAGAGAAACTTTATAAACTCCCTAATTATTATAAACCATAATCTTCCATATGTAGGAATAATTTCACTTGCTAAATAATAACCTACCAACTTCTTTCTTTTAAATAAGTAGTAACAATGTGATCAAGATCAGTGAATGATAAATCTGCAGGTTCAAATAAAATGATTAAACCAATATTAAATGTTTAACCTTTTAGTATATCACCTAGAATAATATATACTTTAGGTTAACACTATTTTAATTATTAAATAATGAGGCCGTAGATATACTTATAAATGATAGGGCTTAGTAAAATTACTCTGGTATACCAACATGTAGTAACTTATACGCTCTTGATCGATGATGATTTTTATACAATCGTATTTGTCGATAGCAATAACAGTAATACTGGGTGTGTATGTTAATTAGCAATAAGACTACTGACAGTTAAGTAAATGTTTAACATAACAAGATTTATTTACAATATTGACATTTTAGTTAGATACCTTACATGAAACAAGATTATTTATTAAGGACAATCAGGGATGGGGATTACTTGATACCCCCTTGACTATACACGTATAATGACAAACTAATAGTGATACCTCTTGTATTCCTATTATTGTGAGCTATATTTTTTTTTATAAATATTACTCTATCTTATAGAATAAGATAGTTACTTTATTGGGATTATCCTACTATTTAAATTACAAAATAAAATGTATATAAATCTTTGGGATAAGCAATCTTTTAAATTTGTTAATGGAGTTTTAACTTAGTATCTCAAATTAGAGATATTTAATTTATTAAAATATGGTAAGGGCAATTACCATATGCAATATTATTAATAATTTATTATTTACTGTAAAAGATTCACTATATTGATGTGGGACAGACATCATAAGTTAAAATACATATATGACACAAAAATATTGCCTATGTCCACAATCTAATCATTTGATAATTAAATGATCTTACCGATCCATCAGCGAATCACAACTTGATAAAGATACATCTACATTATTCATGTACATCCCTTGCTATTTTATGTAGAAGTTCTACATACACTAATAAATTTGGTTGGTCTGCCTATCAACTGATGATGATTACACATCATCATCAAGACACTATCCCAATTAAACAAACACTATAGATAGACTAGTGTCCCGTAATCTAACTTATTTTATCCTTGCTATTGGATTATGAAATACTAATCTTCACCCTACATGGTGGAAAACTAACTAACTTCATGAAGGATCTAACAATAAAGAAGGCTTTACAAAACAACATGAAAGTTACATAAGAAAAACAACATGAAAGTTGTATACGAAAAACAACATGAAAGTTGTTGACTAAAAATGGCCAATTCTAATACTTTCATCGGTATAAAAGTGTGGGCAGTACCTCGTCACATAAAATAGAATTCAGACCATGGGATTATCCTCTCTTGGGAATTATGCTTTAAGCACTAACTCTTAACTAGCCTCAACAATATCATCCTTTCACTTAATCAGCAATGAGGAATTCTCCATCATCCCATGCAAAATACTAATATTATATCTGCTGCTCCTAATCTAGCACAAACTCATTAGCTACAGCTATTACAAATTCTAATCAATACAATAGCAAGGTAAAACAACACTAATAATAAAAGTGGAAACATAAATATTCCGTTTTACAATGCATAAACTGTTAATGTTTGATAAACAAACCACCAATATCTTAGTAAAATAACCCTTAATTATTTTAAAATAATTATTATACCTTGTTATAGCAAGCCATGTACATGCAACGATGGATCAACCGACATTTGATGTTTAAAATGGACATTTTATTCATAGGCAACATTAAGAAATGAAAAAGGTTTATTAAAATTATTTCCTATAATAGAACAATTGTGTCATGAAGTGTATAATTTTTAGCAAGTTCGGATCTGTTTATTCCCTTTCAATATAATATTAGCCCTTATTTTAGCAGTATGAGAGATAAACATTTCTCCCTCCTTTCCGATAAACAATATTTACCATTATATTTCCCTTGATAGCATAACAAAATAAATATGATAAATGTATATCTTTTTATGCATCTCTATACCCTTACTAAGTACATTTTATAGTTTTCAAAATATATAACATATAATATATATATATATAAAAACCTGATCCTTGAATAACACATGAGTAAGAAAAAAAAATATTACAATATTATATATGTCAATAGCAACGATGAACAAATGTTCTTTTCCATTAGATTTTATTGTAGTTGTTCCAATTTGATCCGATCTTATGAGCAAAAATAGCAAGAAGATGGATATGATAAGCAATATTCCTAAGTAAACATAGATGTTGAATATCTTGTTTAATAATAACGTGTTCAGACAATATTTAAACACTTTTTAAAGGCACGAAAATCTTTTATTAGTTTCCATAATAATATAAACACAATGAGGCATAATCAAGCAATATCTAAAACATTTTTCAAAGGCAATACCATTGAACGAGGTTTATCAAGATTTATGAATGCATTTTTTTTTTAAAATCTTAGATTGATTGATATATATTTGATGTTATTCCAGTGTTATAATATTTAGCAATTTGAAAGTTAGACCATTGAACAGACTGAAAATTATTTATTGGTTTATCCTTTTTTTCTATCTGCGCGATGATCTCTGTTATAATTTAAATAATTTTAGAGCAGCTGAAAATATCATTACTTTACATTTTACACAATCAAGAAAATTAAATAATTACTTATTTATTTACTTCCATCTGACAATACGTATTTAATACTATTAGCAGAAGTGATTTACTATTCAGCAAATGTCAATAAAATATTTGATATTAATAATTTATCATTTTTTTTAATTTTAAACAACTAAGCCCTTCGCGGTGATATTGAAGCAGACAATATCTCTTCCCAATGACAATACGAAATAATTCAGGCATTTTTTTTTCTTTTAGAAAAAATTATTTTATAGGATTTGACAATGAATGTTTAATTTATTTAATATTTCTTTTACAATTTCCGTCAAGAGGATTTTGAATTATTTTCACTGAGAAGATAGTTTGAACAACAAATGTGTTTTTCAGATTACTACTTATAGCTGCGCGAAAATCAAAATTACTTTAATCCTTTTCCTCTTGTAACTCAATAATTCTAATGTTTTTAGTTTTAACCATTTATTAAGATAAATAAAACAACAATAGTTTCTTACTTTTTCTGTTCTAGTTCTTTCTTCCAAGTGGCCTATATTTAAGCAAACATTTCTTCCAATAATAATCATGATGGTCATTTCGATTTTTTTTCAGCATGTAGAAATCCAAAATTATACGGTCAATGAAAGTAGTGCGAGATGACACAGAGTTATTAGTTTTCTATTCTAACATATTTAATTTTATATAATCTCAAAATTTTCTTCAAAATAATTTTCGAATTTACTATTTTCAGCTTATTACTTTGACTATTTTTTTTTTTTATATGTGGAGAATTACGTCTTATTCCGATTTTTTTCAAAGTAGTGTCTCCAGATTACAAACTTGTTCTAGCCTTTATTCTTTGTGTTATAATACTTGATTGGTTCTCAATAATCCAATCAATGCAACTGTACATAAATTAATGTTTTAATCCCTCTAGTGACAGAAATCTAGACTGTTATTTCAATTTAAATTAAAATACAATGTATTTAAAGATCGTTTATAAATAAAATTTAGAAGACTTATAAATTGGTTTTGTTGTTTATTTTTAACTACTATTTAATAATACTAATAAAGTGTTACATATTTTCATGCTTCCAAATTAGTTTTACTATTAAAATATTATATGGAAATAACTGCCACTGGAACCTGTGATAAAATGTTTATGATTTATATCCACTCTATCAGACTTTCCAGTGTCTCACAGCCAAGATTATCATCACCTTCAATATTTTACTTAGTGAGTTTTTGCTTGACTGAAAAATCTATAATCCAATAAGTATTTTAATATATACAATTAATATTTACACACTACTTTTCAATAATTTATAACTTAGTACTATTTAAAAATGTAAAATTTTACACACTGGACCGTTGAATAAAATTTATTACCATGAGCCAAAACATATGGTTACAATACCCACTTTACCTAATAAATTATAAATTATTACTTTAATTCTTAATATGGTTCTGAAAAGAGTGTTTAACATGTTTCGGTTATAAAATAAAGAGTATTATATACACTGAAATCGCATAAAAAAAAATATATAGATACTGTATAATCATACAAAACTAATAATAATATTTAGGAAGAAAACATTTCACATTTAGTTAATTATTTATCTTACAATACATGAAAACAAAAAAATCATTAATTGATTTTTATTAATATCTGGTAAACAAATGATTACTTTTAAAATCATAAAATAAAAAATGTGATGCAAATAAAAACTTAGTGAAAGTTAAAATTTATTTCATTTGCTCTTTCACTGTGAACTTCTTTGACACCCTTTGGTAATAGTTTTGGTTTAAATTTTCAACTTTTTATTTTAATGATTAAGCCTTTATTGTACAATATAATCCTATAATTTTTAACTAATTTTGTTTAGAAATATAAGGCTACAGTTGCAAAATAATATTTTAACTTTATAAATATGGGGGGGGGGGGGGTAATAAAGCTGAAATATGTAATCAAAACATTAGCTTTTGTTATTTTCATTATTGCTGATAAAAATATTCTTTCAACAAACTAAGTTTATTTAAATTCCATTTTTAAAATTCAAACAATTTTTTTTTTTTTAGAATGTATAAAGGAATGAAATTATATTTTAAAATTTTTAATTCCACTTATAATTATTTAGAAAAAAGAAATGGCTGTTGTGATTATAGAAGTGTTCGTTTTTCAGCCAATCACAATTTCTTGGATGTTATTATACTTCTTTTGACTTATATTCCTAAAGAATAAATATTTTCAAATAAAATATTAATGTAAACTATATTGTCATCAAAAAATAAATATTTTGTAAAAATAATCATAATTATTTAAATAATGTAAATTTTACGTTTTTTTTAATATCAAACAAAGATAAGTGCTTGCAAATACTTATGAGGCCTCAAACAAACATAAAATTGCAAATGAATGCTAAAGATAGCTGCAAGAGAGTGAATTTAAGTTGAGCAACCAAAGCACCCAATATTACATTACAGAAACACTGCTAGGAAAATAATAATTAAATAATGTTTTTTTTGTTGTTGTTGTTGTTTAAAACTGCATTAGAAGAATTTAAATGAAATACACTTTTGTTTAGCTGAGACAATTTTTAAATTATTAATCATAATAATAATAAAAAAACTTCTTAACTGTTTAAAGTTTTAAAAATAAAAATAATGATAATATCTTTAAGATGATTTTGTTAAAAAGGAAACTATAAAAACATGAACACTCTGAAAAAATATTGTATTATTGTGTATTCAGATTACTAGTTATTTGAAGATAAATGATAAAAAGAACAAAAATACAGCACCATATTATTAAAGAAGAATAGTTGTAAATGTGAGAAAGTAAATAAATGAATGAGGATGAAGGAAGGCAAGACTGTTTAATTGTTGTTTTTTTTAAACAAACAATTAACTTTTTATTTTCTCTTTAAAGTTAATAAATGAGATGGGAGGACGGAATTGTTAATAATTCCATAACTTGTTTTTATTTTTTTCATATAAAACTTGAATTTTTATATCTATTTACTTCATATCTTTATATTTTTGAGTAAATGTGGCTATTGTATAGTACAATATTAAAACCTTTGTTCATTAAATAAGTATTTTATATCCATATATAAAAAAGCAATGTTACAACAAAATGGGTATGTAGTTGTGTTTACAATGTTGTTGTTTTTAAATTCATTCATATAAATAAATATTATGTACATAGGTATAAAAACAAGTTATAAAACATAGCAAACAATAAATAAAATTATCAGCAAAATAAATTAATTAAACATACAAATAGTAAATAAAAAGAAACAGCATGATAAATATAATGAATAATAAATATTTTTAAACAAAAATAAAGCCAGCAAAATTAATTTTTATGGAATATATGAAATAAAATATAAAAAAATCTGGGGAATAAAATATAATAAATACATACCTAGAAAAAACTAGGAAGTCAATTAAAACAAGATTAAATTAACATACACAGGAGATATATTTTATGAAAATGATATTAAAACAGTTTGGTTTACTAAAAGAGATATAGTAATAAAAGAAACTACATATAAAAAATAAACCCAGTAATGAATAATAATTCAGATGTAAAATTATTAATCACTAACTAATTAATAAAATATATGTATTTACATGTGTTCATAGATATACGTATTAAAAAAGAAGAAAAGATATATATTGAAGACAAAATTCATTTCATGGCTTTGCTTAAGAGATTAATGTATA